>JADGIL010036648.1:2305-13830 GCA_020352625.1 Cactoblastis cactorum
TGTGCACTGAGCGGCTCAAATATAACAAAGATCTTCTCGAATATTCTACACTAGATCCATGGCATATCTATACTTATAAAAGTATGGTAGTCTATAATAGCTTGGTTAAGATTTAAATGTTAATAAATTGGTGACGTGAAAAATTGCCTGTGAGGGTCTAATTTCTAAATAAACAGCGTAAGAGTTTGTTTGGTTCAACACGTTAATTTCAGAATCTACTGGTCGGATTTGAGAAATTAATTGAATGTTATATGGTCCATTTATCGTGGAAGGTTACTTTTTATCACGTACTACCTACCCAATTTTTCTCAGGCGCCTACCTGAGAAAAATTGGGTATTAAGTTAAAATTTAGGTATATCAAATAGTCAGGCCTACGGTCTATATTAGTTGTTAAAAATCCGAACTATATAAAAAATATCCTTATATATTATATATGTATATACATATATACGTGTAATAATTTCGGGTTCGACTGGTCAGATCATGACGGAAAAAGTACTTTCTGATTGGCCCGAGTGTTAGATGTATTTGTTAAAAAATAAATAAAGCATTCAGGAGTGCTACAGGCTATATATTAACGCCCAAAGCAGTGAAGCTGTTAAAATAGATTTATACGCATATGCAAGCTTGCAACCGCATATAATCCGATCAGTGGCGTAGTAAGGTATAGGAGACGGGGGCGGTCAGCACCGGGTGTCACCTTTTTTGGGGTGACACCCATCAGATGACTATATGTACAAACAAAATTACTTCTTTAGGGATTCCTACACCAGAAATGATTTGCGGGCAATAATGACCCAATCGCCGCTTACCAATCTTAGTATATTAGCCATCGAACACGAGGCAATATAAAATATAAATTTTGATAGAGTCATTTCTGAGTTTGCACCTGTCAAAGCTAGAAAGAAGAAATTTTAATTGTAAGAAAAAGAAAACCTTATTTTCTGTTTTAATTTTTATTGTGTTTTGTTATTTCTTCAATAATATAAATACTAAATGGACCATGTTGTTTATCTTATAAAATTTATTGCTATTTACTTTGACACCCCCAACTTCCGCACCGGGTGCTACCGAAGGTAGCTAGCTACGCCGCTGAATCCAATGTTTAATAATAAAAAATGGGCGTTGTCTCATCTCCGCCTACAATGTTTTCAACTGTCGTTCATTCTATTTCCGGTTCGCCTAAAAATGACAGCAGTGCATGTCATGCAAGTCGCGCCATTATTATGTGACGAAGACGTTAAACGTGTTGAGCCTTTCTATAGCCTGAGTGGGCATTTTGTTTAAGACATATTTTTTACCCTGAGAGCAATAAACCGACCAAGACCTATAAAAACCGGTCAAGTGCGAGACGGACTCGCGCGCGATAGGTTCCGTACCATTATATATGAAAAATTACAAAAAATCAGGTTTGTTATATTGGAGATAATATTTTTTTTAATTAATATTATTTATTTTAATTTAATTATATATTTTGAAAGTTACAATATAAATACATATTCTGTAAAACAAATTAAGCGTCTATCTGTTATCGTTATAAATATCGAGCAGAAAAACACAGTTTGTTGTACGGGAGCCCCCTTAATTTTTTATTTTATTTTTAGTATTTGTTGTTGTAGCGACAACAGAAATACATCATCTGTGGAAATTTAAACTGTCTAACTTTCATGGTTCATCGGATACAGCCTGGTCACAGAAGATAGACAGTGAAGTCTTAGTAAGAAGGTTCCCGTTGTACCCTTTGGGTACGGAACCCTAAAAAAAAATATAACAAAATATAAATAAATATATTTTTACCATTTTTCACGGTACGGAACCCTACGTGAGCGAGTCCGACACGCACTTGGCCGGTTTTTGTATACTACAAATAAATTTATAATTAATTCGGTATTATTTGCGTGAGTCCGACTCGCGTCCTCAGTCAATACGTCATTATAAAGATGAAAACTACTATGATTATTTCGACAAAGTTCCATTTCCGGAATTGTGTATTAGAAACTAAGAATGTGCAACTGTGCAAGTATGCAAGTTGAAACCATGTCAAACTAACGAGACTAGATGAAAACTGCTCAAGTGCTCATTTATGCGAATGTTTTGTCCGACGACACTTTTAAGAGGGATTGTGAGTTGTTAATCGTGACTTCGATAATACCATATAAAACCTAAAATGTGTTTTAGTAATTTTATTGAAACGGAGTCATAGTTAAAAGTTAGTTACAAATAAGTTTTTGCCATTAAACCAAATACCTGTCAGGTAATCCCAAAGAAAAACTTCTCAAAACACTTCTTATTAGGTTCGTTTTATAAGTCACAAACGTCAAAAAAATCGTAAACTTCAAACAGTATTTAAAAAAGGAACAGCAAATTTAAACAAATTTTTTTTTTTTTTTTAATTAGTGCAAGAGCATTTGTCTATACGGCTTCACGTCAAATGCGCTTGTGATGGGGGTGTGCGTTTCGCCTGCTATCGTCTCTTCCCACACTATACAATATTACGCCTTATTCGCGATATTTTTGGATTGTTTACGATGAATAAAACATAAATTTAACATTTTAAAGTGCGAATTTACCAGAATAAACCAGGTTATTTACATTGGTTACCAAAATACATTGTAAATTATAAGCAAGACTTAAAAAAAATACATTACCAAAACCAAGAAAGATGAGTCAGGTGCAGAGAATATTTTTATGCGTCAAACTTATTTCAGAGAACATTCCATTTTAACTATAATCAAGTTGAAATTTGTAAACAGTAACACGTCTTTATACCTTACGGGCAGACAGAGCCAAGAGTCGTGAGACACGAAGGCCACGCTTAACAGAATGGTGTCCTTATTGGTAGAATGAAGATTCAGATAGTGATAGGTTGCTTACCAATTGTCTATGAGAAAAAATATACATTAAGCCCTCTCCCTTGATTGACTTCAACAATCTGTGCGGGAAGAGAGAAGAGAAATAGCTGACACATTCTTCGTTTATATTTCGCTTCCAGACCAGCATAAAAAAGTTAGAATTTTAAGAAAAGTTAAAATTAGTATGATTATTTTTATTTTTATTGCTTTGCAAACGAGCATGCGGGTCATTTGATGTTAAGAAATCACCGCCCATAGACAACTGCAACACCCGCGGTGTCACAGAAGCGTTGCCGGCCTTTTAAAAAGCCCCCGCCCTCCCCTAATAGGGAGAAATGTATTTTATATTTAAATGCCTCTTTTTTTAAACCATTTTGTACATCTCTGTTTCTTAAGTATCTCTACATTGTCTGAACATGGGAGATATTGAAGGGAAAACATGTGGAGGGTCTTTTTAGGACATACAGAAGCCGAAATTTTTATTAAAAATTGTCTGTCTGTATGTTTTTACGTGCACCACACAATAACTAATTGTCGGAATTTTATGCGCTTTTCACGATTCACGATATTTAAAACTACGCAACGGATTTTGATACTTTTTTTTTTAAATAGGGTGATTCAGAAGGAAGATTTTTAAACCCGTTCAAAGCCCGGACGGATCGCTGGTTACATATAAATCATGCTATTTTACCTGCCCTGTGGGACAATGAATACGGCGTATTTGTTGGCAGCTTGTGACCCTTTCATGTCCACGACATATAGTGTGTAACGAGGGCTTGATTCTCCCGGCCGGTAAAGGTCCAAGGATACCTGACAAAACAATTTTTTTTCATCAGGCTGCTAAAAAAATTTTTTTTTCAGTATAAAAATAACTTTTACCATTTATGTACATAATGAAATTGAGATTTCTATTTTATATGTTAAAATTATGTCGAATGGTAAAAAAAAAAATTACAAGAAATTTTACTTTGAAAAAAGTCATGGCGGAATTAATTTCTGAGTGGCCAAAAACAAATTATACTTTATACTGTTCAAATCAAAACTGAATCAATATAAATGAATTACAAAAATTATGAAAAAATATCAATATGGGAGGATGTGATAAGGCCATTAACTTACTTGTTCATCATCATCTAAAGTGGTTTTAGCCAGGCCACTCGTCACAAAGGCAGCGTCTTGTGCCGCCTTCACGTACTCCGTGACCTCTTCCCTTGTGCTTACTCTTAACATTTTGTCTCCAGCCATGCATACTTCTAATATCTACAATATTTTCATATATGAATATAACTAATGGTACAGCATTTGCATTACAAGACTTGCTGTACCAGTACTGTTCTTGTGGAATTTTTTGAAATAATATAATAATAAACAAATATATAGGGCATTTGTGGCTTCTATTATGGGATACTAACTCAACAATACTATATCTATACATATAATAAAATTGTAACTGAGCATTGTCTGTACATGGGAGATATTTAAGAAAGAAATATATATATATATAGCTATTTATAGGACCTTTAGAAACCAAACCGATCGTTTTTAGAATTTTTGTCTGTATGTTTGTATGCGCATCACTCAAAAATTACCCAACAGATCTGGACGAAACTTGGCACAGTGATGAACTATAACCTAGATTGAAAGATAGGCTACTTTTTATCCCAGAAAAATGTACGGTTTCTAAGGAATATAGATACAAGATATTATAGCATTATAGTAATTGGACGAAGTCACGGGCATTAGCTAGTTTATAATAAATACATATTATAGATAAACATCCAAACCCAGGCCAATCAGAAAAAGGTCAATTTCCAACATGACCTGACCGGGGACCTCCTGAGTATTGGTCAAGTATGTTAATCATAGAGGTCAACATTTGTTTCAATCTTACAAAAATGTTTAATATTCTCAAATATTTCAATATAAAAAATTATCAACCCCATCCAGACATTCTGGTTTTAGGGAGACAACCTTTGACTTCATGTGTATGATAAAAATATGTATAGTTTTCTAAATACTCACCAACTGAGGCATTTCTTTGAACTTAGTGGCGACAACAACAAACACAGGCAGTGTTGGTCCATCACCATTCTCAGCATTTTTCTCCTCTGCCTCATGGCACCTCACTACTCTAAACATCCATGACCTATCACAGAATGTTTCCAACAATTTACGCAATATGTGACTTTGTAATAGTGTCACGCACACATATCTACCACCCAGCTTCAATACTCGCTTTATTTCCATAAAATATTTGTCTATATTCTTCTGGGTTTCCTCTCTATCATCCGGCATCAAAGCATCTAACGTACCTTTATCAAGTACAACACTAAACTCTTCATTTTTAAATTCCATGTTCAAAGCATCCATGCATAAAAACTTCATGGCACTTCTATTAGAATTTATTCTATTCATTTGTTTAATTACCACTTCTGAAACGTCAATGTTTGTGATATTCTGGTAACCAACATCGTATAAATCGGCACTTAGACTGGAGTTACCACAACCAATGATGAGCACAGAATCTTTGGGTTTTATATACTTGTGAAGTTGGGAACACAATTCCAGATACTCTCCATACCTTTGAAAAATAAAAAGATAGTACAAAAATACAGATACCTAGGTACAAAAGTATATTATTATTGCAACTACAGCTCACCATTCAAAGGCTTTATTTCCACGTTTTTTGAAGAATTTATTCCAATAATCTTTCTCGCTAAATTCTTTATGACTTTTCGGTAAGAGATTCATTTTTTAAACTTTACGAGATTAGGAAATCAAAATATGCGAAATTATGGCTTAAGAGTAATATAATATCTCTATTTTTTTTAAGGTTATGTTTTGGTCACAAACAAAGTTATAAACATCATCCTGACGTTGACATTTAAATTGTGCTTTGACATCAAATTATCTGCCAAATTATTTTCCTCGTAAGTTGGAAACACTATTAGTTTATGATAAGGTAGATTTAAAAAGTATGAAAATTTTATCTAGTCTATGGATAGATTATTGTGTTGTGAAAAGTGTTTGACATACGTGTGGGTTTGTAATTTTGTTTTGTTTATATATAAATTAATCAATTAAAATGTACAAATCGGAAATATACTATAGCAAAAACTGTATTGTTTTTGCTTGAAGATGATACTTAGAAACTTTAGTGAAGCGAGATCTTGGCTTCAACATCATCGTCGGATCGTAGCATAAAAAGACACATGAGCAATGGCAAAACGAAAGGAAGATAAATGGCAGAGTCTAGAGACAGTGAAGACCTTCGACTTAGGTAAGTTTCATTTCAGATAATGTAACTTTATAAGGTTTTTTCGGAGTCATGGATGTTCATAGCCATTGCGAGTTTCGGTACTTGTCAATTTTTTTTTATATAACCTTGATTTTTATACTAACTTGTACTATTTATAAATTATCAGGTTAATTTATTTACTGTATTTTATATTTTAAAAGTATAGTAAAACATAACTTTTATATTTGAAAACATTTGAAATAGTGATGAAATTGATTGTATAATGCATATAACTGGCCTGTGTAAGCATAAATTTGACTATTTACCGATAGGTTTACCATCTACATGAAAATAAAGTTTCCGAATATAACACATTCCTAAAAAGTACAATGAATGTTTAACTAAATTAGGTATATTAATTTTTCAGTTGTGCTAATAAAGAAAATGACCTTACTTGTTATCTTTATTTTGCACATATTTATTTTTTAACCACATAACCACATGTTATAGAACTTTCTGGACTTACAGGCACCCAGGAAGATAGTTTAAAATTACAATTAAATCTCTTTAATTTCAGTTATAAAGTTCAAATTGCAGTGAATGCAATAAAAGACATGCAATTGAACACATGATTTTGTTGCAATACATGTAATAGAAATTAGATAACTGGACTTTTTACTCTAAAGAAAATTTATTTTTGTCCTTACAAGGCATTGTTTATGAAATTAGTGGCATCCTTATTTTATGCCATTGCAAAAAAAAAAACAATAATTATCAGATTTAAATAAAATCTTGAATCTTTGAGTTACAGGCACATACAATAGCCATGAGTCGAGATTCCAGCAGAATCGGCAACAACTGGACATCATCAACTCAGCGGCAACCACACCCATCTCTCTCCTAGTGCAGTCTCTTGTCAAACAACTCTGCTCTCTCCTTGAAAAAGACCAGCTCAGAGCAAACCAATTATACAACACTATTTGTGAAAAACTTCATAGCATGAACCTCATTGATAACTCATATTCCATGGGCGAGTTTGAAGTTATGAGGAGTCAATATCAAAGGGCTTTATATCAATTGGTGTCTGTCACAAATGGATCAGAAATACCATTCACCCTCCCAGCTACTTGGCCAATTGTTCAACCCACAGGTCTAGAGTGGTCTAGATACCACAGGGAGTTTGAAGAGCTAATCTATATTGCTGCAGGTGGATTTGGACATGTTTTCAAAGCCAGACACAGGCTGGATGGGGTGGAGTATGCTGTAAAAAAAGTATACATAAAATCGTCAGATGTTAATTCCATAATGAACCATTTAGCTGAAGTCAAAACAATTGCCAGTCTCAATCATCCGAATATTGTCAATTACAAAGCTGCTTGGCTTGAACCACTGATAGAATCGACTTTCAAAAAAGATATGAACAAGTTACGTATGGATACAGATAGTGACAGTGAATTTTCTAAATTAAAATCCAAATTAATCTCTTCAGCATTGCCTAATACTATATCATCGTTCAAAACTCACAATTCTAAGGATCTGACCAAACAGACAAGCGTGTCTGATTTTATAATATCCTTTAAAAACTCCAATAGTTTTGAAAACGATGATAATTCGGATGAAATTTTCGATGAGACTGACTCTGAATCGGATGAAGAAAATGCAGTTTGTAAGTTGCTTTCTGGTAAAGAGTATGAGAATTGTTCCAGAGTGAATTTGAAATGGGCGACTCTATACATTCAGATGACTTTCTGCCAGCAAACTTTGAAGCAATGGTTGGACAAGAGGAACCAGCAATTGGTAGGGAAAAGGAAGAATTCAGAAGACTTTACATCTGACAGTTTGGACAGCCATTACTCCCCGGACACCAACTACCCTGTTTCTTGGACACATATTGACCGACTTATAGATATGTTTACGCAATTGGTTCATGGTTTGCACTACATACATTCACGAGGAGTGATCCATCATGATGTGAAGCCTAGTAATGTGTTTGTGGAGGAGAGTGACACTGGGGTGAGGGTGCTGCTTGGGGATTTTGGGTTGGCATGTCCACTCCAGCAGTCCCATAGAGGTGTGGCATTAGGGACACAGTTCTATGCAGCCCCTGAACAACTTGATGGCCAGTGTAATCCAAAGGTTAATTAAATTTTTAAAATTTTAAACTATAAACCTTCATCACACATTCAGGCAGTCTCTGTATAGATCTTTTAACTATTACTTATTTTATTACTGTTATTTAATAAAACTAGTTTTAGTTTATTTCTAAAAGTTACTCATGATTTCATTTTAACTTATTTTTGCAGAGTGACTTGTACAGTCTAGGAATAATACTCCTGGAGTTGGTACAACCTTTCAGCACGGACATGGAGCGTGTGAAGACCATAGAGGCTCTTCGGAAAGGGCAGATACCTGCTAACCTTACTGCCAATTACCCCAAGATAGCACACATCATTGGCAAACTCGTCCAGAGACGTCCAAGCAAGAGATTAGACACAAACCAGTTGTTGGAGGAGCTGCAGTTCTTATCGGAGAATAAAGATGATACGATCAAATTGTTGAGAGACGAATTGGCTGCGAAGAATGAAGAGATAGCTCATCTGAAAATGATGCTAGCCAAATGTAATATTAAGTCTTGAGTTAGTAACTGTTTGGCGACAAATATCAAGTAAGTTATTGGTTATGGAAATGGGTGAATGGTGATGTGTAGTGTTCACAATGACGTGTAGTGTTCATAATAACATTAATATTTACATTTAATTAGGGAGTTAAAATATTTAATAAAACAACAATAATTTGCCCTTGTATAAAACTTAATTCTCTGATTTACGAGTTTATTTCTTTTTCTTTTTCATGGGATGAGAAGCAATAATTTCGATGATTAATCTGCCAATGTGCCTTGTAACCACAATGGCCTTTTTGTGATTGATGTTTGACGAGTTGAAAATTCTATAAGTAGTCTTCTCGGTAAAAATAATGAAGATCTGTAACACATACATGTTTTCAATCAATTCTTATTATAATTTATACATTATATTTAAAAAAAAGACGTTAAATAATTTTTCTTCACTTATCTTAATATGATTGAGATATTTGTCGTTAAACATATTTTTAAAGCGATGGACGATTGGAGAAGAGTGTGGGAGTGTAATGCACTGTTTTGTATACAATCTACCTTACAAAGTAACATGTGTTGCAAGATGTTATGTAAACAGTTTAGTGGGTATTATTTTTTGCTCAAATGTGCGTATGTTCTAACTTTGTTTTTTTTAGTGTGGTTCAGCTTACATGATTTGTAATTACATGTGAAAATAAAAATTTCTTTTGTTATATAGAGACAAGTTCTTGTCATATAACTTTTATTCTGTAAAGAAGTACTTAATGGTATTTAATAGTAGTACTTCATAAATTGTATTTTATTAAAATACAAAATACTGCCAAGGAATGAAATTTTCTACCTTCATCACTCATTCCAAATTCGTTAGGAATTTTCTAGAGTAAATATAAATTTATTGAATGTACCACTTTAGGCTTTATCGCTGCTTTTCATAAGGTGGGATTGGGTCACATGCTCTGGGATGTCCAAAATGTGTTTAATTATTATATAATGTCACAAAACGTTACCTAACAATAATTACTTAGGTAATATTAGTGAATAATACGTTATATGTATACTAACAATTCAACATCTCTTTGCCCTTTTTATATATTCTTGATAAGAACTAAAATTGCTTATCAGATTTTCTGGACAAGATTTAGATGTATGACTAATTGAGATGGCTCTTATTATTTTCACGGCTGTTACATTAATCTAGCTTTACTTAGTGCATTTGTATTTTGGATTAGTAAAATGTCTTTTTGAGATTTTCAAGTAATAAATGGATTCATTGATTATCACTTCGAGGCAGTAGTTATGATTGTAATAGTTTACGATTCGTAATATGTAGGTATGTTTAGAATGTATTTATTAAATCGTCCATTGCTGTCTCATGTACTTACTGCATGCTTGATTGTGTGATAAAAAAAATAATTTTGTAATTTAAAAAATATGAGTATTATTTTCCTTCCTTTTCTAGTGCGTTACGAACCTGAGCGAAGAGATGTGTCGACGTGTAGTGACAAAATTCAAGCCCATTGTCTATGAGAATATTTCATATTTTAAGTCTTTCCCTAGATTGATTTTACCTCACAATCTAATGTATATTTATCGGACGTAATGTATATTTATTAGGAAATTTTATAGCGATGTTGCCAACATGTTGTGAAAACATGAATATTCTAAGGATGTTTAGAAATAAATATCGGTTGCATACTATAATATTATTTTGCAAACATGGCTTTTAGAATGCCATTTGACATTTAAAAAATATGACGTCACAATTATGTATGTTTACAACCATTCTTTTTTTTATCATTAAAAAAATAAACTACAAATCTATGCAGTAAGAGAAGGCTTTATGCCCAACAGTGGGATGTAATTTATTTATTAAAATACTCTTACAGACAAATTTTGCATTTTAATACCTAGTAAGTGATGTGAAATGAATGAAAATGTTATATATTTTTATAACGTATAAATGTTATATAGTTTGATAATACGATGTGTTCATTGGTTAGTCAAAACAAGCTCTACACGTCTCCACATCGCAATGGATTACTGGAGTGAGCCCTTATAACATTATTCGATTCTTTCAAGTCACGTATAAACTGAAGGCATCCGACATACTTTTACTAAGTTGCCTGACATAGTCACCTTTTAAAACACGTGTATATTATTTGTTTTCGTAGAAAAATAACAGATTTCGTATCGCAAGATAACGTTTATTCCCTGAACTGTTAGTCAGCAATCAGCTTGTGATAGCAAAAGATAATTTCAAATCTTTTGTTATCACAAGCTGATTGTCGTCTGATTTAAATCTTGTTTTGGCTAATTACATGTTACTCTTTTTATTTTCTTTTTTTAATTGGCAAAAAATCTTTGTATTTTTACCAATTTTAAATACGTTCCATTTTGCCAAAGTGGCCCGAATAATATTTATTATTATTAATTAATTAAAACATTAATTTCATCACGAAATTTCAGAAACTACAAGTGCTAGGGGTCTTAAATATTGCATGGGGTTCCTTTTAAGACGCAAGTGCTTGCTAAGAAGGGATACCTATGCAAAATTGCCACGGATTCGGGAATTATACGACGCGAGCGTAGCCGCGGAAAAATGTAGTCATTAATAAAGTTCTGTTTATATGATTTTTTTTTATCTATTTATATGAAATTTTTACTGATTTATGTTTTACTAGCTGTTACCCGCGACTTCGTCCGCGTTAACCTAGGTTATCTCGCGGTACCGATACTGTCACAGAATGCTTACGAAAAATAAATATTCACAGTTCCCCCGTAGGTTATAGCGTGATAATATATAGTACCCATACAAAGAAC
>JADGIL010036675.1:3595-13916 GCA_020352625.1 Cactoblastis cactorum
AATTTTTGTCTGTCTGTCTGTTGTGTAACGTCCTTTGTGTAAACAAATTAAATTTTACAGTATCATGTCTTTATTCCTTACGGGGTAGACAGAGTCAAGTGTCGCGGGACTCGAAGGCCCCGCTTAACAACATGGTGCAAACATTTATTTTTTATGTGGAAGATATAACTCTCACCCAATCCGCCTGGAATCCAGCGGCTGAGGGGCGTAGCCCTCCCCCACGGGCGCCATGTAGGCCTCCAGCTCGTCGATAAGCCCCGGACCTGACAAACAGACAACATCACTGTCACTACATAGTAAAAAATAGGAGGCACTATTAAAGATTTGTAGGGAGTCAAGAAAAGGTGCGTCGGGTGAGAGCGAAACGCAAGACCGGCGGCGTACCTCTCCCGCGATTCGGCTCGTATAACCGGAAGGTTGGTAGAGCCATGGGAAGGTGGAGGGAATAGTGTCATTACATAGTATAAAACAACGTCGCTTTCCGCTGTCTGACCCTGTGTCTAGATCTTGAAAACTACGTAACGGATTTTGATGGTTTTTTTTTAAATAAATAGAGTGATTCAAAAGGCATGTTTTAAACCTGTACAAAGCCGGGACTGGTCGCTAGAGTTTAAATAAATCAAAATATTTATACGAGAGAACTCGCTTCGCTCGCAATTTCATTTCATTTTATTTATTTATTGCGTTACATAATGCACATACAAAAAGTAATAACTACAATAAGAGTAACTTAGTAGGCACAATATGAACCCTGTTGGGTATTAGCAAACAGAGAAAAAAAATTTGGAACGGCAGGCGGACACAAAATAAAAAATAATGGATTGTTGCCAATTAACAAAAAATAAATATTTCTTTATCATATAAAAATTCGTCCGATGAATAATAGTAGGAATATTTGATGTAAGTAGAGTCACAATTTAAAAAAAAACGCCATAAATTCTCACCAAAACACACCGTAAATATACAACTCATTATTTTTTTTTTCAACATTTTCTCTCAAGCGTAACGTCTAAAATTGCATCAATTATGTCCTTACGTCATAGAATCGGGCAAAAACTGTCATAAATAACATTGCATAGTATTTTACAAAGACGATTGAGTGTTCCGTATAATAAAAAAGTATCGGCAAATAAAAACAAAAAATTAAATATATTTGACTAGTATAGTGTTATATCTATACATATAATAAAATTGTAACTGAACTATGTATGTACATGGGAGATATTTAAGAAAAACATATGTAGGGGCTCTTTATAGGAGTAATAGAAGCCAAAACGATTGTTTTTAGAATTTTTGTCTGTCTGTATGTTTGTACGCGCATCACACAAAAACTACCGAACGGATCTGGATGAAATTTGACACAGGGATGGACTATGACCTCGATTAAACGATAGGCTACTTTTTATCCCGGAAAAATGTACGGTTCCCGAGGGATATAATTTATTGTAACCGAGCAAGATGCTAGTATCCATTGGTCGGCCGAAGTCGCGGGCATTAGCTAGTTTCTTAATAATATAGTTGATTGTACTTCATTACATATACAGATCTTTATCTCTTGCGGGGTAGACAGAGCCGAGAGTCGCAAGACTGGCCTTTGGCCACGCTAAGCAAAATAATGGATTTGTTCTTGTAATGGAGATTTAGAAATATTGACAATTCTAGCCCATCACTTATGAGTAATCCCGTTTCAAGCCCTTTCCCTTGGTTGACTTTTACAATCTGCACGGGCAGAGTAGCAGCTGATACATTCTACGTTTAACTTTATCTCCAAAACCAACATGTACTTCATTATCTTTGGACTATTGGTATATTAACCTCTGAAACATAGCATGAGGTTTCGTTACTTTTCCCAAGGATCCCTAAAATCTTATCTGACATTGTAATACAGTGAAAGGGGGTTCATCGACTGAAGCGTCGGGTGCGTGCGCGCAAGATTAAGAACGACTTGACAACAGCCGGTAAATGCACTTGTTATCAATGCAATTTTTGTACGATAAACGACTAGATTCACAATTCCGCTAAAAAGAGTCCTCGGCAAAACACTGCTTATCGTTTATAAATGAGTAGACTTCAACGTTTTTTTTTTATGTCAAGAGGGGGCAAATCAGCAGGCGGGTCACGAGATGTTAAGTGATCACCGCCGCCCATAGGCAACTGCAACACCCGCGGGATTACAGAAGTGTTGCCGGCCTAAAAAACCTCCGCCCTCTAGCCTACTGCGTGCTTTTTTAGCCTGCAGCATGAATGGGCCGGCTCGTCCGGGGCAGTACTACAGTCCCACAGAAGACCGACGCCTGAATGGCGGCTGAGAGGCTATCAGCCGCCATGCTCCGTCCGGTGAGTGGGAGAGTCGGAGGCCCAGCTCCGGGGCTTTTTAAAGGCCGGCAACGCTTCTGTGGCCACGCGGGTATTGCAGTAGTCTATGGGCGGCGGTGATCACTTAACATCACGTGACCCGCGTGCTCGTTTGCCTCCCTCTTACATAAAAAAAATTGTGTTTTTCTCAGTAGTGGTGGTTCCGAAACGCTGATAGTTTGTAGCTTCGCAGTTAGTAAATAAATAGCAAAATGACGAATCAAAGGTGCCAACATTTGGCTTACTTGAATAAAAAACGTTTTGATTTTGATTTGGGTCGTGTCATGGGTACGGAACCTATATTTATACAGATTACCACCAGACTTATTTGAGCCCAACCCCTAACAAATCTAACGGTTGAATGAACATACTATAGGGGTAATTTATTTAACAGTTACCTACCCTATAGTTTAATTGTTTGGTCAACCGTAAAATTGCATCTGTTATTAACCTTTGCGTTCACCTGTCCTGTGAAAACCTACTATTGAAAAAGGAGGTTGCCAATATGAAATCTTGCGATCCTCCCTCTGTACTTTAATAAATAATAAATATCATAAAGGGACAAATCACACAAATTGAGTTAGCCCCAAACCAAGTTCGAGACTAGTTTTACGGGATACTAACTCAACGATACTATATTTTTTATAATAAATACATATGTATGGATGATTTGATTTGATAAATATCCAAGACCCAGGCCAATCAGAAAAAGGTCATTTTCCATCATGATCTGACCGGGGATCGAACCCGGGACCTTCTGAGTATCAAGTACGTTGACCGTTACACCAAGGAGGGCGTCACTTTACATAGTAGGAACCAGAAATGATGTACAAAACCAGTTTAAAAACCAACATGTAATTAAATTTAAAATTAAAAAAACAGATGTCAATCCTACCCCTCTTTTTCCGTCGGAGGTTAAAAACATAGCTAAGGACTGTCTCGATAAGTCGCCTTTCTGACAAAAAAAAGTATTATCAAATTGGTTTATCCGTTTGGGAGCTATGATGCCACAGACAGAATGACACACACACGTCAAACTTATAACACCTTTTTTGCATCGGGGGTTAAACATTAGCCTATATTATCATCATACGAGCGTATTCCCAGTTGCATCCTCTGCGGTGCCGCGTCAGAGGCAGGGGTCCGCTACCTGAACTAGGAGATTTGGTGAGGTCACTGGTTTTTACACAGAGCGACTACCGTCTGACCTCCGCAAACCGAAGGGTAAACCAGAACCAAACCTAGGATAGGTTTATACAAACGCTAGGTGGCGTTCGGTTCCAACAGTCCATGCCACAGCTTGACGTGCCTTCCGAAGCAAGAAGTCATCATTATTTTTGGGCAATCAGTGAATCAAACCTGCAATATCAGAATTTTCGTACATTGAAACACAGAAACAGATATTCTCGGAATAATCTCTTTCCCAGTTGATAATGAAATTCCTATTATACATACGTCACAACATTGTTTAGTGCTTATCTACATATACATATATAGAGTGGTACAGTGATATACATATAAAGCTTTTTTTTATGTAAGAGGGAGGCAAACGAGCATGCGGGTCACGTGATGATAAGTGATCCTCCCTTTTTCATAAAGAAAAGCCATCTAGAGTTATACCTATTTATTTATTTATTTGTAACTAGCTAATTCCCGCGACTTCGTCCGACGATTATCTACTATAAATGATATCGCTCGGGAAACGTACATTTTCCGGGATAAAAAGTAGCCTATCTTTTAATCCAGGTCATAGTCCACCGCTGTGCCAAATTTCATCCAGATCTGTTCGGTAGTTTTTGTGTGATGCGTGTATAAACATACAGACAAAAATTTTAAAAACAATCGTTTTGGATTCTATAGGTACTATAAAGAGCCCCGTTATATGTTTTTCTTAAATATCTCCCATGTACAGACAAAGCTCAGTTACAATTTTATTATATGTAAGTATAAATTGTGGAGCATAGGTTACAAAAGTTGGTATTAACACGATAAAAGGTACGCTATGGTAGGAACCATTAAGATATACAATTATATCATTGAAAGTCACGCGAGAAGACATAATTAGTGTCTTTGAACGGCTATACTCACGTTAATTTTTAGTCGGTAACGCCGACGACCGTTTCGACCTATTCAGAAGGCCATCTAGAAACCGACTAAAAATTAACGTGAGTATAGCCGTTCAAAGACACTAAGGTATACAATGCTAAGAGGGATAACATTGGAATAGTTATATCCTAGGTTTAGTTCTGATTTTCCTTTAAGCAGCAGCGAGGTTAGACAGTTGTCGCTCTGTGTAAAAACCAGTGACCTCACCAAATCTCCTAGTTCAGGTAGCGGACCCCGGGCTCTGAACCGTCACTGCTGAGGATATAATTGGAATAACGTGAGGACGATGATGAGTGATTTATTTCGACTGAACTGTACCATTTGTAATCACAGTATTTAATACCATATGCGTATATCCACATCTGTTAGACTACGTTCACAAGAATAATGGTTTATTAGATGATAACATAATCTCTTTTTTTAGGGTTCCGTACAAAAACTGAAATACGGAACCCTTATAGGATCACTCGTGCGTCTGTCTATCCGTCCGTCTGTCACAGCCGATTTTCTCCGAAACTACTGAACCAAATGAGTTGTTATTTGATAACAATATGCTTTTCTTTGACCCAAAGAAGGGCGTAAAACGTAAACGACGGAATTTTGAACTAGGGGGTGACCTTTGGGGGCCCGAAACGAAAATTTAAATAAAAGTTTGGCAAACGGTTTTATCGTGGTATGAAGCCACTACTAGTAGTGGTATGGTGCCACTACTTGTAGTGATGTGGACCCAGCTACAGGCTTATATTTAGCCTGTAGAATGGGCTGGCTCGTCCGGGGAAGTACCACACTCCCACAGAAGACCGACGCCTGAGTGGCGGTTATCAGCCGTCATGCTCCGTCCGGTGAGTGGGGGAGCCGGGGGCACAACATCTCTGCCCTCCCCAAAAAAAAATGTAGTTTCTGTGACTTCACGGAATCGTCTTTCCTTTTGAATAGTTAGATATTTGAAGCCTGAAATATTCTAACCAGACTAGAAATTATCTTTTTTCTCAAAGTTACGCCAAATGGGATTCGAACTCACGACATCTGAATAATAAGGCGTACGCCTTGACCTCTGGACCATGGAGGCAGTTCCAAAAATGTTACGAAAAATGATTATATTAGGCAAAATTAAAACTATTGATTAGCAACGAAGTTATATTGCGGTACGGTCAATGGGTTACACTGCGCTGAAACCGGTTATTTCCAACTCATTGATAACTGGAGCGTACCTATATGTTCAGTCGTTCACTAGCGTCCGAAAGGCGTACATAGTTTCAATTCTGATCCTAAATTTCACCCTTACTTTTTCTTTTTTTTTAATGGTTCAATTTAATTACGTATTAATTAGTTTCTCAAACACAGAATCAGCTACACGTCTGCTTTCTGCTGCACGTAGACCTGCTTTTTCTTAGGCGGTAACTGAAAATCAGCGTTTTGCTGTTTTAGTAAAATCCTCGCTGAGGTACTGCCTATTCGTATCTCAGTAACACACAGTCACGTTCACATTTACGTTTATTTTTAGATTTACAAGAAAGTAGCTAATGCCCGTTACTTCGTCCGACCAATGGATACTATAGTATCTTGTCAGCCCCATGTTCAGTTACAATTTTATTATAAGTATAGATAAGCTACAGACTGCCAGCATTTTGGAACGGCCACAGCTTATGTTAGGTATGCTTTTTAAATTCAATTGTATCAATTCAATACTGGTCTGGGAGCGAAAAAAAAAAAAAAGAATGTTCCGGCTGCTATTTGTACTGCGTAGATTGGTGTTTTTTTTATGTCAGAGGGAGGCAAACGAGGCTATGTATGTTGAAAAAGTCAATCGAGGAGAATAGCTTGAAGCAGGAATTCTCACAGTCGATGGGCTGGCAACCTGTCGCTATTTCTGTATCTCCATTCCACCAATAAGCCCCCCAGAATATCACACACACTCACGTCAAAGCCATAACACCATCTTTTGCGTCGGGGGTTAAAAGGACCTGCAAAGTGTAATTTCAGAACAAAGATTCAGATTTTTTTATATATCTATACATATTATAAAATTGTAACTGAGCTACATATCTGTACATGGGAGATAAATAAGAAAAAATTATATAGGGGCTCTTTATAGGGCCTATAGAAACCAAAACGATTGTTTTTAGAATTTTTGTCTGTCTATCTGTATATTTGTACACGCATCACACAAAAACTACCGAACGGATATACATAGATGAAATTTCGCACAGCGATGGACTATAACCTAGAATAAAAGATAGGTTACTTTTTATCCCCTTTTTTATATAAAATGTACAGTTCCCGAGATATACTTTATTGTAACCGAGCAAGGGGCTGACATGATATTATAAGACAGTAGTAGTCGCACGAAGTCGCGGGCATTAGCTAGTTGGTTTATAAATTTGAGTAACCATTAAATATTTAGTAAGATTTATGAGCTCATAAAGCTTGACATTTATTACATACTTGAACGAGTTATTGCAAAAAAAATGCAGTTGTACGATTAAATTGACGCTTTCTTAGCGCAATGAGAAAGACCTTGCATCTTTTTTCTTTATGACAGAGGGAGGCAAACGAGCAGGCAGGTCACGTGATGTTAAGTAATCACTGCCGCCCATAGACACCTGCAACACCCGGGGGTCGCATCTTCAAGATAGAAAATAAATAATAAAAAAGAGGGACAAATCACACAGATTGAGTTAGTCCCAAAGTAATTTCGAGACTTGTCTTATGGGATACTGATTCAACGAAACTATATTTTATAACAAATACATATATAGATAAACATCCAAGACCCAGGTCATTCAGAAACATATCATTTTCCATAATGATCGGGTTCGAACCTGGGACCTCTTGGTACAGTGGCATGGACTTTGTGTTCATTCAGGGTCGGCAATGCGTGCGTGACACCTCTAGTGTTGTAAAAATCCATAGGCTGCAGTAACCGCTCTCCATCAGGTGGAAAGAAACCTATTAGGACAATAACACTGCGACAATGAGGTTGTTGATTTTATTACCTTGTCCTCTAATAATCCTGGTACTCCTTTGGTCTTGTGAATTGTCTTCCAGATGCCAAGAATATTCCATTTTACTGTCAATGGATCATTTTACAAACACCATTACGTCACATCGACAAAGAAACCGAGAACACTCATTTTCCTTTGCCGATAAGTCTTAAAAAAAAATAAACTTATGTCAAAGTCAGTTGTTTTTTTATTTCTTATCACTGGCCGTTCACATTTAATATTTTAAAAAATATGTTTTCTTTTTTTTTTTTTTGATGTTAATTGTTGAAATTTTAATATTTTGCGTTTAGTTCAGCCACTTTTCTTACTTAATTTTCAAATCGATATTTTTTTTTTTTATAAAGATTAATAAATATTTTTGTTTGTTTTAGAATATACGTCCGTCACAAGAATAAACTCGAAAGTCACTGAGTATCATCATACCGTGTTTTCCACCCTTGCGTGAGCGAGCAAGCAAGCGTGACGAGCCATTAGTCAGAAAGAGACAACTATATCTCACTTTTCCGATTTTTCCTGAAAAGCATTGGTGGTTTCGGAAAATTTTATCAGCCAATAGGAACCGAGGCTTGTAATTGGGGTTGGAAGATTATGCATGAAAAGTCACGAAATCGTACGTTTAATTGTAACAATTAATCAAATTATTAAAATGAGCAGAACTGAATTATTGGTTTAGTATTTGAAAACATTAGTCTGTGATTTTAAGGTCAAATAAAGGTTACTTATAGATTTGAGAATCTAAAGAAAGTCTTCGAGAAAAGATATTGATTAAAATTGATAATTAGTTTTTTTAGCCTGAAACTTTAACCCTGATTGGGAGTTGAGTATAGTATTCCATTAGTAATTCTTTTATGTAAGAGGGAGGCATTAGAGCATGGGGGTCACGTGATGTTAAGTGATCACCGCCGCCCATAGACACCTGCAACACCCGAGGGGTCACAGAAGCGTTGCCGGCCTTTGGAAAGCCCCGCCCTCACCATTTGGAGATGGCTTTTTAAAGGCCGGCACCGCTTCTGTAATCCCGCGGGTGTTGCAGGTATCTATGGGCGGCGGTGATCACTTAACATCTCGTGACCCACCTGCTCGTTTGCCTCTCACTGACATAAAAAAATGATCTAACTACGTCACTAGCATACGTGTAAACTTCAGTGATTGTAACAGTGTGTGTGGGAAAATTTGGCGACATCGGTTCCTAGGGCCTATCTCCTTATGTTTTTATGATCTGTGGTTTACGGCCATGACTAAAATATTCGTCGGTCAGTTGTATTTTATTCCTAGTGTAGTCACAGGCGATTGATCCAACATATGATGGATTTATACGGTTCATTGCGCAGGACCCTATCACTTTTAGTTCATTTTGGGTGTTATTAACTGAATCAGTAGAAAAAATTCTAACCTAATCAATAAATGTTTTGACGACCTCCGAGGTGTAATGGTTAACGTATCTGACCACTACTCACGAGGTCCCGGATTCGATCCCCGGTCAGGTCATGAAGGAAAATGACCTTCTTCTGTTTGGCCTGGCTCTTGGATGTTTATCTATATATGTATTTGTATGCATATGTATTTATTATAAAATATCGTTGAGTTAGTATCCCATAACACAAGTCTCGAACTTACTTTGGGGCTAACTCAATCTGTGTGATTGTCCCTATATATTTATTTATTTAAATGTTTGGTCAGCGAAAATATCTACATTGGTAAATCAATGATATGATATTTTTTTTATGAAAGAGGGATGCAAACGAGCAGGCGGGTCACGCAATGTTAAGTGTTCACCGCCGCCCATAGACACCTGCAACACCCGCGGCGTCACAGAAGCATTGCCGGTCTTTAAAAAGCCATCTCCAAATGGTCACTCACCGGACGGAGCATGGCGGCGGATAGCCGCTATTCAGGCGTCGGTCTTCTGTGGGAGTGTGGTACTTCCCCGGACGAGTCGGCCCATTCATGCTGCAGGCTAACAAAGCAAGCAGCAGGCTCCACACCACTACAAAGTTGTGGCTCCATACCACAAAAAAAGCTTTTACAATCTGCGCGGGAAGAGTATCAGCTAGCACATTCTTCGTTGTTCTTGCCACCAGAATGGAAGCTGTTATATATTTATGTTGATGTATGTATATATAGCTACGTAAATTATCCAACATTTAACTCATTGTCGTGTATCATTATAAACATGCGTGACGCAAATTTCCCCCTATTAGTACAATTACAACAATAATATTGACAAATCACGATAAACTAAACGGTGTTTGGTCAATGTTCAGTGGACACCCTAAATAGTGAATTATATAGAAATGTTTACATTGGTCGAATACTTTTAAATGTAAAGGCGCTCACTCATCACCAAATCTCAGATAATACAAGTGCTAGGGGTCTCATATTTAGCATGGGGGTTCCTTGCTAAGACGGGATTATGCATAATTCCTTCGGGATTGGGAATCATACGACATCGGCGTAGCCGCGGGAAAATGTAATGTGTATTATAAATAAATGTATAGGGACAAATCACACAGACTGATTTAGAGTTAGTAATTTCAGAACCTGTAATATGAGATAGTAACTAAACGATATTATATTTTACGACAAAGTAACGACTCAGCTAGACTGCGCTCAGGCACTTTATAATTTTTTACCCGACTGCGGCAGAAGGAGGGTTATGCTTTTGGGGCGTATGTATGTATGTATGTAGATTTCTATGTTCCCTCCTAAGGCCTAAACGGCTTGACGGATTTAAACATATGAGGTATCATTGGATTCCTCATGACAGTGCGAGTGACACTGGGTACATAAAAAAAATAAAAAATGCAGAATGGCGACTTTATGACGTCATTAAGTGAGGATGAAAAAAATTTTCC
>JADGIL010036709.1:0-10134 GCA_020352625.1 Cactoblastis cactorum
TTTTACATACATGTCTTTGATATCTTAGTTTTTTTAATAAAGATTTTAATTTATTCCAGCAATTATCTTCTATAATTATACAATACAATACATTACTCTTTATTGCACCAAAATTATATACAAGTAACAAAAAACAATACAAAACAAAGAAGAAGTTGGTACAAAGGCGGACTTATCACTAAAGCGATCATGCCATATTATTTTATTGCGAATATTTTCATAGTACAAATCACTAAATAAAACACTACTTACCTATACATATATTATGTAGATACATAATCTTACCGTAATAAAAATGAAATTAATCTTTGTAATAGATTTCGAAAAGAACATTTGGCAGTAAACTGTTTAATAACTTCATAAAATTATTTACTTATTGGGATAAAACTCGAGAGAATTTGGTATAGATACTATAATGGTACGAAAAAACATTTACTAAAGAGGATTTTCTGCTTAGACGAAACAAGTTCACAGGTGAAAATTCCATTAGAAAATAAGCCTTCGGTGTTAATAATTATAATAATTCACAAACAAGGTTCATTGTTACGCAATTCGGAGAGGAGATCGCGCGCTGCATCCTTTATCACGGGCGGGGTTGCCGGAAAAATTGCACATAAATATTGAAGCTGCCACTTACACGTGCGCCCGCCGACTTAAGATAGCATAGTGTGGACGTGACCTTATTTTTGCGTTGATATTTAATTAATATTTTAATTTTGCATACCCCTTTGGGAAAAGGCGTGATGATGTATGTATGGGTTAATTTTGCATTAAGTATTAATAATTACATAAAGAATTATAAAGCTACACTTCTTGTGGTTTGTTACCTTTTTGCGTAACCTTTGTATCTCATGGACTCTTGGATTGTGAGCATCTTTGTAGATAAAGACGTGTTGTTTACTTAGTACTACTACAATAAATTATATCCCTTGGGAACCGTACATTTTTCCGGGATAAATAGTAGTCTATCTTTTATTCTAGGTCATCATCCATCGCTGTGCCAAATTTCATCCACATCCGTTCGGTAGTTTTTGTGTGATGCGGATACAAACATACAGACAGACAAAAATTCCAAAAACAATGGTTTTGGCTTCTATAGGCCCTATAACAAGTCCCTATATATGTTTTTCTTAAAAATCTCCCATGTACAGACATAGCTCAGTTACAATTTTATTATATGTATAGATTATTATAAAGGTATTATTAATATATGGGTTTAATTTAATCATAAACGCTATAACTACATTTACTGAATCTTTGTCGTCGAAATTAGCAAACCAACAAATATTCATATATATTAATAAATATAATTTAACTTATAAAAAATTAGACACGTCCATGTCTTGCTCACATTCATACAAACGTTCAACACCTATTTTTTAGTGCTAGAAGCAAATTTTTCAAAGGCCTTCCTTTGTGCTTGCTAATGCTATCCGACATAATTTACAAACTATATTTGACTTTACACTGAGGTTTGCGTTCACGTAAAACAAAAAAAGATATCCTTACATATACTATGTAATCAACTATACATATATATTTTTGTGTTTTCATCAGTAATTGACTAGAACAGATATGATTTTTTTTTTCGCAGCACTGAAAGACAGACTAAAAATAAACTGTCTTATCCACGTTAACGTCTACGCCATAGTGCGGTGCGAGCCCTCTTTCTTTTTCTTGTAGCAAATTTCGCAACAATCTCACTTATTATGCCACACAAATTTCCGGCCCGCCCGCCTCTAGACGTGAAATTAAAATTTTCTACTTACCCCCCTTTTTGTGTACGATACTCCAGGAATTGCTTAATAAAAATTGCTGTTTAGGAATCAGTTTATTCACCTACGTACTCTAATTTGTATAATTTGTGGTTATTTTTAATAGAATATTTTAAATTCATTTTTGCTTTACTTTGATAGGTGGACATTAATGCCCTAGTAGGTAATCGATTTTGATGCCTACTACATATATGATGATAGTTATATAAGTACATACAAAACTTCGCAAGCACTAAGTAATTGATAGTATTAAAAATTTGCTCTCAATAATATAAAACATAGTATCACGTCTCCATTCCTTACGGGATAGACAGAGTCACGAGTCGTGGGGTTCAAAGGCCACGCTTAGCGGAATGGTGAGGTTATTAATGGAATGGAAATTCAGATATATTGACAGGTCTAGACTGTCGCTTATGATTTGTTTTCTATAACTGAATGACTTTACAAAATTAAAGGTTAGCATAGTACTAAGTAAAAGTCTAAATGACAGTATTAAAAGTTTGCTTTTAATATATAGATACGATATCACGTCTCCATTCCTTGCGGGCTAGACAGAGGTAAGAGTCGTAGAGGTCAAAGATCACGCTTAGCGGCATGGTGAGTTTATTAATGGGATGGAAATACAGCTTTAGTGACAGGTCAAATCTACAGCTTATAGTTCGTTTTCTATAACTGATTGGCCTTCACAAAATTAAAGGTTAGTAAATGAAAGCTTTTATTAAGAATTAATCCTTATCCTATAGGTACTACTAGGTAATATAGTATTATGCTAAATTGCACCCTATTTACAAGTAGCCATCCGATGAGTGGCAGAGCCGGAGGCCCAACTTCTCCACCCTCCCCAAATGAGGAGGGCGGAGGTTTTTTATAGGCCGGCAACGCTTCTGTAACCCCGCAGGTTATGCAGTTGTCTATGGGCGACGGTGATCACTTAACATCTAACAACCCACCTGCTCGCCTGCCTCAAAAAAAAATAGGAAATTTCAGAATTTTTTTCAAAATTACTTTGTCATATTAACCCATATTTTTATTTATTTACAGGTGACTGTGGAGAATATATGGTGAGTTTCTTATAAGAATATTCTTTGGGCATTCGGTGGCTTGGGTAATCGCACGACCAATGACTTCCATCTTAAGCTTTCGAGTGAACTAATAAAAGATAAAAAGTGAACCTCATTCATGGCTACATCGTAAACTAACTTTGTTTCGCGACTTCACGGCCGAGGTGATGGGAAAGCTTTGCAGGGTAAGTAATATTGTACTTAAATTTCTAATTACGCTTTTTATACTTATCCTACTTAAAATATGTTTTACAAATATAACTTTATAGTCAAGTCATGATATCCAATAACACAATTTTTCTTCGGTTTTAAATTTAAATACTTAGATAAGTATACATACATATCTCATGTTTAATTACCGGAAGCGAAGGAAAACATAGAATGTGCTGCTTTTCTTCTCGCGCAAATTGTAAAAGTCAATCAAGGAAATGGATCGTAAATGTGACAAAGAAGCGAGTCTTAGTACCTAAACGTGTTTCTTCTACAAGGCGCTGGAATAGCAGCGGGCCACTATTTTACATTTCCAACAATAAGCCCACTGCTTAACGTGTCCTTTGAGTTTCGTGACTCTTCGAATGGCTCTGTCTTCACCGTGAGGCAGAAAGACGTGAAACTATGTATATATGTATGTGGTTATTTTATAACCAGATTCTATACGCTATATCTATATAGATTCTAGATTGATTCCAATTAGTGCCTTATTTGTAAATTGGAATCTATGGGCAATTTCTTATTAGTATTTGAACATACTAATCATTCCATACACATACAGACATCAAATTAATTCTAGTAAGAAACTACATTTTTATACCAATTACTTTGTATTAGTGATTTAAATTAAAAACTAAAATAGGTACAATAATCTTCTGTGTGTATCTACGGGATAGGTTTAAAATAAGTATATTGATTATGGTTTGATTACTTAAGTAAGTAAATATGTATTGTCAACTTACACGACCGTTATTTTTTAAAGTAGGTACATTCGGGATAGCAAAAACAATGACTTATCAGTCAAAACAATAACTTAAGAACTTAACATTAGTATTAGTTTTCTACGTTAAATAAGAGTAAATCAAATTATAGAGACGTAGTCTTCAAAATCTCGCCAACTGCTTTTACAAAGCTTCTCTCTCAAGTCACTCAAGAAATAGATAAAAAAAATATATATAAGTATTTATTTTATTACGACAACACAATTTCAATTTTTATAATGTTCTGCAAAGCTGCTTATGCAGTTTGACAGCAGGTGACAGTGGCTTATAATTATTGCTTATTCATATACTTGTAGGTAATTATACTTAATTCTTCTTAGGCAAATAAGTATAAATATATCTATATTTCTAGCTGTGTACCCGCGACTTCATCAACGTAGAATAGTTGGTGGTTTAGTCGTGGAAGCGGAAGAGAGATAATTTGCATACAAACTATTTTACGCGTAGCGATTTTTGAAGAAAAAAAAAAGGTAGCCTATGTTTGGACGCGAGTTTTTATCTATATGTATACCAAATTTCATTTATATCGATCCAGCGGTTTAGCTGTGAAAGCGGAACAGATAGACAATTTCGCAATTTTAATATTAGTATGGAATTATGGATTTTACAGAGTGCCTAAAAAATATTTCTTTTTTGCACAACCATATGACGGATAGGCTCATAATTGTCACTAAAACGTGTGTTTCATTGAGCTAAACCGAGTTTATATTGAACTTAAAGCGATCTATAAACTGCTCGTTAAATCTCGCCGCGATAGTTGTAAATTTCCCCGTGCAGTCCTGAGTTTTATAGTTCACCGCCCACCTGAGTCTTTGTGGCCTGTTACATTGCCTTTTGTGCATCGATCCCTCATAAAAAAGGGCGGGTGGGCCTTTCTACCTAAAAGGCGTTGTTGTCCCATTCGTCTTTTTCTAATTAAAACAGATAAATCTTGCTATCTTGCTCTGTTATTTTGAGCTGTAAATTTTATTTGCCGTAAACTGTATTGGGTGTTTGGAAATAGTGGCTGTGGAGTTGAATTATGGTGTATACAGTAGTGTGTTTTATTACTCACGTTGAATCAAAGTAAATTAATTAAACAGCGTTCAATGTAACTGTGTTTCGTTAGAAAATTTTCATTTTCAAATATCGAGAAAATGGGTTAGCTAAAATCTTAATAACAATAAATACCAATATGCTATTAATCAAATTGTCTCCAATTTATTATATTATTATTATTTATTGTATACATGAAATAGAACACAGAAAATATAACACATAAGTATTAAAGTGTACTTACAAAAACTTGACGAATTACCATTGCTGTACCCTTAGCATGAAAAACTATTGTTCTCGTTATGGTTATAGTATTCGTCTATTTTGTATGAAAGCTAGTTTAGTTCCTCAAACGACCGTAGCGGCGCTACTTTAGTTTTCATAGTAAATTTACGATTACGATAACCATAATTTTTCGTGCTAAGTGTACTAAAGTCTTACTAAAAATCAGTACTCTTTGCACAATTTTTTTTACTATTATCTAAGTACATCTATGGCTATTAGATTCTCTGTAGATATGTTTTGCATAAGTATTGAGTTTCAGTTTCAGTGACCCATTTTTATAGATATTGTATATATTATGACTTTTTATACTTACTTACAATGAAGTAGGCAAAAAAGCATGCAGCCCTACTGATGTGAAGTGGTCACCGCATATGCGAGTTGCTAACTCTAGCTAGATGAATCTTTTGACCCTCTTTTTAAAGAGTTTTATGATTATTATTCATATTTTTCTTTAGTCTACTAAATCACATAAATTTGAATCATCCCGAAAAAATTCTTTAGTACCTAATAAAATAATTTTAATTCTTTGTCTTTTTCACCTTTTTTATTATGTTATTTTTTTATCTGCTGAGAAACTGTTACAGCTAAACAAGAGAGTAATTTAATTATTATTTAAAGTTACTAATTATTTTTGGAATATGCAGGAATAGATTTATTTTATATACTTATTTACTTAAAACATTAACGTTCCATAACATATCTATTATTTCTTTGAAAACATCATCAGCTGTTAGACAGATCAGATATCATAAGTAAAATAAGAAAATATAAGGGGATAACCTTTTTTTAACTTATTAAGGTCATTTACCATTATTTTAATACTTAAACTCTTTTACGAGCCACGATCAATATATCCACCTAATTAATAAGACAAACTCTCATTAGCATTACATTTGATGATTTAACGGCCAGCAACGCTTCTGCGACCCCTCGGTTGTTGCAGGTGTCTATGGGCGGCGGTGATCACTTAACATCACCTGACCCGCCTGATCGTATCCCTCTTTTATATAAAAAAAAAAACGATAAGTAAAAGTGTTTAGATGGCAGAATAAATGACCGTTGCAGTAAAAATCGTTCATTCCATACGTTTAGAGCATAAACATCGCAATAACAACATATAAGCTATACTTATGCAATGCTCTACTGACTGGCTCACCGTTCGAACCACCAACCTGATAAAGCTGAAAAGGCAAGTTAAGCCTATAAAAACCATGCACTAAACACACGTAACAATCAAAAGTGTAGTAAATAAATAAACTCCTCAGGCAATAAACGGTTTTATTTTAATGGTCGTAAAGATTGTTATTGCACATGTGCTCGTTGTGGTTACGACTTGTAAAGATGAATGAAACGCGAGAGCGGGACGGGAACAGCGGTGGAGTGAGATGAATGATACCAGTCTGTCCACGTGGCCGGTGTAAAACAAACCGGTGCAATTGTTATTTTTAAATGGTATTTTTTATTGTTTATTTAATGAGTTTTTAATATTTAAGCATCGGTTAAACTTTATTAGTAATTTATTTATAATATAATGTATAAACTTATAATCAAATTAAAATAATAGTTACATTTATTTAAATGTTCAATTTAACATTAAATTATTTGAATTATATAATTAATGTTATTTTTATAGACTATCGTTGTAGAAGTTTTTGAGTAGGAATAAATATTTGACATGATTTTTTTTATGATTATTATAGGTATTACCTATTATAATTCCTATTCATAAGTATACACACAAAAATGTTTAGTTTAAATATTAATGCTTTCGCATTATTGTTTCATTTATACCTAAGTACAAATTGCGACGAAGTCACAGTCATGCGAGGAATAAGAATTATTAGTAGGTATTATTTTTCATACCACTATTTCAATACAAATTTTATACTTTTTTCAAAGTTCACCTTGTAATTACATTTTATATTCGTTCAATATATTTTGCACAATTTTACACATCCAAATATTTTCACAAACAAACTAAAATAGGATTAACCTCTCACACTGACTGTTTTTATATAATCTACAAATTGCAAACCCAATATCTACGTATGTTTCTATCGTTTCTAAACCGCAAATTTATTGTTTGTGAAATGTTGCAAGTTTGCTTAAAACCATTCACTTTGACAGCTAGAAGTGCCAGAATGGTTTGTGATTGGCGGTGAATGTTCTGCACCGGATCACTATTGGCGTAGACGAGGCGGCCGCGGGGAAGCGCGGGGCCCGGCGCCATTACGAACAATGGCCGTCGCAATGGTCGTTAGTGAATAGCTTTTATCTCTTTCTAATATAAGCCACGCAGGTATGAATTAATGAGACGGAGAGGGTTCCGGCGCGTTGCCCTTCGCACGCTCTCCATCCTGCTCGCACACACTTGCGGCGCTTCTGCCATCTCGCGAGCGGCGCGCGGCAGCGGTAACGCGCCACGACGGGGAATTCGGAGTCGTAGAGCCTCATACGCGGGTCATAAACGATCCGCGGCCATAGTAGAGGTGCACGCGCGAGAATCGATCCGAATCGCCGGCGATAAACGCATCTCCCGCGAGGCGATCGTCGCGCGCCGCGTCGCCGCCGAGCGATGAGTTCCAAGTTCATCATCGATAGCATGCTCCCAAAATACCACCAGCAGTTCCATCACCAGAATTTGTTCGCGGGTGCTGGGGCGTCGCCGATAGAGGCGTCGCTATCTTCTTCGCTATCGTCGTCGTTGTCGACGTCGCTATCTTCGAGCCTGTCCGGCGGACTGGGGGCGGCGGCTCTGGGAGCCGGCTCTCCGGGGGCTGGAAGCCCGCAGCGCTCATCTTCGTCTTCGTCGGCGTCACCAGGCGCGCCGTCGAGGATGTATCCCTACGTGTCGCACCACCAGCAGTTCGCGGGCTCAGTGCCGTTCACTGGTGCCGGAGGTTTGTCAGCGGCGGATGACAAGAGTTGCCGGTATCCGACTGCCGTGGGTGGTGATCCGATGGTGAATTATGCTTTGGGGCAGCACAACGGCGGGGCGGCGGTCTCTGCGGCATCGGCTAGTATGGCTGCGGCGGCTCAGTTCTACCACCAAGCAGCGGCTTCGGCAGCATCAGCGGCGTCGGCTGCCTCCGTAGACGCCATGGGCGCTGCGTGCGCACAGCCCTCTGCCCAGCCACTGCCAGACATACCTCGTTATCCCTGGATGTCCATCACTGGTAAATGTTATCTCCTTGTTTGCATGGTTCACGTTTTGTGTCTGAAAGTAGAATTTAAACAACTTATGTAGGCACTTATGATTTAAATTGTAATATTGCTATGCGCTTTTAAACGTTAAGAGTAGACTTACTTATTAGACAAACTTTTAATACCTATTTTTATTTTATTAATTTATTCGTAGTAACATTTATTTACGAATTTTACGATTATTTACCTAACAATTAGTTTCAATGCCTAGCTAAAAGTAAACACAAAACTAATTTTTTAAATTTTAATGTCTATATTAATTTAAATATGAATACCTATTTTCTTAATATATGTATTTAGATAAATACTACACCTAAACAAACCAACTAAAAATAAATAGCTTCTAATATAGATAAGACCTTATAACCGTTTTTGTCAGGTAAGTAAGTATAACTGCATTAAAAATAATTTGCGCAATAATTCGCTAATTAAGAGTAATTAAACAGTGTTAAGCAAGTGCATTGAAGACTTCCTTCCTTTAGTAACATTGTTAGGTTCAGTATTAAGTAGTAATCTGTATAACAAGCAATTTAAATTAATTAACACCAAAAGGAAACCAATAAGAATGTAATTGACTTTCAAACAGCATTATGCCAACAATAACAATCAATGACACTAAATTTAATAAGATTTTTTAATGAAAATTATTTTAAATACTTATTACCTTTACAAATCATATGGGTAATTAACTAAATCTAAATCAACAAATATTAAGCATATTTAAGCTATAAAGATTTTTCATCAAATTGATTTCATTGATGATTATAAACTTTTCTAATTAGACCAATACGATTTACAGCGAATTATATAAAAATTAGTTGCCAAGTTTGTAAATATAATCGTTTACGAGGTGTCTCAGTTCTCATATAAAACAGCTATAAAACAATAAAGTGGGCTATATAAAGTTAACAATGCCACCGCTAGAGGGCCGTCGGCGGCGCTTGGCGGGCTTTACTTTATACATATCGTAAAAAACTTTTTACTATCCTATTGATAACTTGTTTTGTTTTGATTTATGATTTGTGGATAATTTATTTTTTATTAAATAATTAGATATGTATTGATATAAATAAAGCTATAAAATAAATATATAAACATTATAAAAAAATCATTGTTTCGGCAAATTTAATGGCGAATTAAAATAATTATAATTAACCTACAACTAATAAAATCGCTTTTATTGCCCATAAAATTTTTGTTTTATTGGTCATTACATAAAAATAACAATAAAAAAGTGATTTCTATAAAATTACTATATTTAAGTAGATATATACGTAAAAATTATTTTTATAGGTATCGAATTAGAAACCTTCTTTTGTAAAAAAAGTCATCTTTTTTTTTAAAATTATCATGTCTACTTCTCATCTTACACAACATTCTAATAATTAATACTTAGAAAACATTAAGTAAGTATAAGGTAAGGTAAGGTAACACTTTTTTTGTACGAGTAAACTCAAAAACTACTGTACTGATTGATAGAGGGAAGGCATAAATATTGACTAAACCTTCTGGAATAATCTAGCTGAAAATTTTGACAGTAGGTATATATTTCTTATTTACTAACTAGCTTACGCCCGCGACGTCGTCCGCGCGTAACTTCTATTGTCAATATATTGGGTTCTAAGCAGCGTAGCAAAATGAAACTAACGCTGTATTTTAAGTGAGACCTTCTTCAGTACAACTGTAAAACCGCATCAAAATATATTCAGTAGTTTTTGCGTGATACGCGTACAAACATACAAAAATTCTATAAATATAATATTCAGTCTTCCGTGAAGATGG
>JADGIL010036865.1:0-11629 GCA_020352625.1 Cactoblastis cactorum
CTCCACACCGCTACAAGTAATGGCTCTATACCACTACTAGTAGTGGCTCCATACCACTATAAAAAATTTTTGGGTATAGAGTCCCGTTTTATCTTTTGGGTACGGAATCCAAAATATTATTTTATGTATGTATTATTTTACATCTATGCCGCGTGTGTACTTATATTTATAGGCGATACTTTGAAATAATCGCGGTGAGGTATCGAATTTATTGGATCGTGTAAAATTTATTACTCCCATACAGCTTAATGTGGCGTTAATATTTTTCCTTGCCCTCGGTTATTGATATAATAAACTGGTTTTGTTATTATCAGGGAGAAAATTTCGTTGCTAAAGTAATAAATAAATAAATATATATAAAAAAAATCACACAAATTATAATAAGTTAGCCCTAAGTTCGAAACTTGTGTTTTGAGATACTACTATATTTTATAACAAAAGCACCCAAAAACCAAACCAATCAGAACAAAGATAATTTTCAATTTTGACCCGACCGAAGTTAAAACTCGGGACCTCCTGATTAGCGGACATGTGGCATTTTAGCCATTACACTATGGACGTCGTCAAAAGGTAAAGGAAATCATTCATATTTCATCGGCACTTGATTTTTCAACTGTCTAACTTCCACGGTTCATGAGATACAACCTGGTGACAGACAGACGACAGACAGACAGCGAAGCTTGAGTAATAGGGATTCCCGTTTAATCCTTTTGGGTACGGATCGTTCGACCGATCGATCGACCTAAAAAGATTGTTCCGCCGCTTCAATTACTTTTTTTAGGGTTCCGTACCCGAAGGGTAAGACGGGAACCCTATTACTAAGGCTCCGCTGTCTGTCTGTCTGTCACCAGGCTGTATCTCATGATCCGTGATAGCAAGAGAGTTGAAATTTTCACACGAGATGTATTTCTGTTGCCGCTACACAACTAAAAAATTTAAGGGGTCTCCCATACAACAAACCTTTTTTGCTCGACATTGATAACGATTACAGATAGACACTTGAATTTTTTACAGAATATGTATTTTTATATAAAATTAAAAATAAATAATTAAAACAAAATAAGAAATTAAGAGGGGCTCTCATTAAACAAATGTGATTTTTTTGCTCTATTGATAATGGCAAGTAAGTAGATGTTTGAAATTATCATGGAATATGTATTTATAAATTAACTTTAAATATGAATAATTAAATTAAAATTAAAAAAATATTTAAGGGGGGCTCCAATACAACAAACGTGATCACTTTGTAGTTTTTCATAGATAATGGTACGGAACCCTTGGTGCGCGAGTCCGACTCGCACTTGGCCGGATTTTTATTTAATGAATCTTCATTAATCCAAATCGCATGTTTAATTCAAGCAGTTTCTATACTAGCCACATAAGTAGTTACCGCGATTTTACACGCAACGCCAACAACTGGTACAGAAAAATTAGATATTGTGACGGTTCGGTGGTGACATGATTTAATTGCATCGGAACTGGATCTTAATTGGAAACTCGGTGGTAATTGCTTGCTCTCTCTAGAAAAGATCGGTGAAAAATTGAATAAAGATAACTTTTTGGACCGGTACAGTCAACCACATAATTAAGTATTCAGGATCAGAAAAATACTTTAGGTATTTTCCTCAGAAATACGCCATTAAGTTGTTTGTTTAGCGTATTTATAGGATCAAAACATAATAAACATCAGTTTATTAATTACTAGCTAATGCCCGCGACTTCGTCCGACCAATGGATGCTATAATATCTTGTCAGACCCTTGCTCGGTTATAATAAATTATATCCCTCGGGAACCGTACACTTTTCCGGGATAAAAAGTAGCCTATCTTTTAATCTAGGTCATAATCATTCGCTGTGCCAAATTACATCCAGATCTGTTCGGTAGTTTTTGTGTGATGCGGGTACAAACATACAGACAGACAGACAGATAAAAATTCTAAAAATACTCGTTTTGACTTCTTTAAAATATTCTATGTTAGTGAGCAATGAAATTCATTGTAAATTGCACTCTCTTAGCTCAACGAAGCATGCAGTGCCCAAAAAAGTAGGCACCATTATAGAGCACAAGTTGGATTAATATATTGATAGTTATATTTTTATAATTAGTGGAATACTTGGCTAGAAATAAACTGTTGCTTATCGCAATATAGATCAAAATATAACTTATATTTCGATGGACAAGAAATAATTAGAAAATATCGTACTTTATTCGTCTAAACATTTACATAAAAATTTAATTTTAAATTATTTGGTGTATGCCAATTAATGTTATTTATTATTATATATGTATTTATTATAATATATTTTCAGATTTATGGTTAAAAAGCTTAATGAAAAAATTGATAAATTTAAGACAATTAAACAAATTTAACGGATTTTATCGCGGTTAAAATCCGTTAAATTTGTTTCATTCAATTTAAGACAATTGCTAACAAGAACTTGCATAAACTGTGTAGAAATTCTCTAGATAAATACATCCATTTAAGTGTGCCTTGTCAACTTTTGTATTTGTAAGCAATTAAAGCTTAGTCTTTGACATGATTACTCTGCACAAGATGCCAATTAATATCACCAGTTCAGCAACTGTTGTTAATAACAAGTTTCCGATCATTTTCATAGCAAACTATAGTATCATCAATACGAAGTTATTATTTATGAACCAAAACCTCATTAAAACTAACTTTAATTATTTTATTCAGTTTTTAAGTTTATATTTGATTGACTATCATTTATATGTATTTTATCATTCCTGTTTTTAAATCCAATTAAAATTTAATGTTATAATAGCTCTTGTTCTCTTGGTTATTACACATAAAAAGTAGCCTATAGCCTTCTTAAATAAATGGACTATTTAGCATTGAAAAAACTTATCCAATGAACAAAAAACCAACCACTTTATATTATTAGTTCATGTATTAAGGAATATTTTATGAGACTAAGCCCTTTCTGTACCCACAAACAAATTATTGATTGAATTAACATTATCATCGTCACTGAAGTTAAACTCACCTTTAGCTGATCTATTCTCGAACAGTTCCAAGTCTAATACATCACTTCTGTCTTCAGGTTTGGTCACTCTGAATGTAAAATCACCCCAATCATAACTAAAGGCGTGATTCTTCAGAAATCTCAACAACGGTCCTTCATTTGACCTCGCTTGTCTTCTTCCCAAAGGCTCGATCGTCACACTATCAAAAATCCTCACAGTTTTCTGTTGCTTCAAGTTCTTAACTATTTCTCTCGCCAAATTATCGATACACGTAGCGTTATCACTACAGCTTAGTTCTATCACAGCAGCAGCATGTCCCAGGACTAAGGCAAACATGAAAACTATAGCAGTCATTTTGGTCACTTCAAAGTCTGCACATTCACTTTTTCACAAATGATCACCAATCCATTTGTAGGTCACGGCTTTGGTTTTTACACCACCCTCAATCGAAGTTTCTTTGTCAATGAGGGTTTCTGTTGTCTGCTGATGATTTTTATGCGCCGTCACGCTGCACCGAGCCTACCGGTGTTGCATTTTTTCCACTTCGCTCACATGTACACGTATTCCATTTTATTTGCAATTCTCCACTTTTCTTTCCATTGGACGGGACGCGATCAAATTGTTCCCTTGTCACGTTACGTTACAGTGTATAGTCGTGTTTGGTTTTCGTCTAATTTATGCGATAAAAAAATGTTTACTTCGATGTGTTCTAGTGTGCTAGCATTAATAGGTTTGGAGAAGTGATATTTTACTTTCTTAAGTACTGGTGCAAAATTTGTTTGTATTGCTTATAATAAGTACAAATTTTCTTAAGTACCAAGAATTGTTGCGAAAATTTTACAAATATTATTTAATAAATAAAGCTTCATCTTTGCCAATTTACCTTCAATTAGTAACTTTACTTACAAATTAATATTAAATATTTCTCCTAAAATTTTCTTAGTTTAGGGCTGACTCAATTTGTGTGATTTGTCCCTTTATATTTATTTATTTATCAAGCATTAAGCTTAATCTTTTAAATTATTTATTAATATACATTTGAGTATAGTCTTGGGACCTCTTTGTGATCTCGAATCACTAAAACAAGGCGTATTTACAAATACTACGTTTAATAATATGTGTGTAGAAGTAAGGAGCAACTGAAATGAATTTTTTACTTGATACTCTCTTCTGATACTACTTCTTAAGATAACATTAACAAAAATGCAGTTTTTACAAGTAAGTAATTACATACATACATATTACAGTACAGTACAATTCAGTGCATCGACGACTTCGTAATACCTAGTGGTATATGGTAACAGTACAGCATTATGCAGCAGAAGACCGAAGCCTGAATGTATCTGGCTATCAGCCGCCATGCTCCGTCCGGTGGATGGGAGAGCCGGAGGCCCAATTTCTAGGTTTTTTACAGGCCGGCAACGCTTCTGTAACCCTGCGGGTGTTGCAGTTGTCTATGGGCGGCGGTGATCACTTAACTCGTTTGCCTCCCTCTGACATAAAAAAACCATGTTGGTACTGCTATTATTCTACTATCACCTTAGGAAAGTTTAAGGGAAATCCATCGAAAACAACATTTTATAACAAGTCATTCCCAATTGATATATAGGACACTTCCTAGGTTTTTTTTTTATACCAAAGTCATGTGCCACTGCTGGAAAAAGCCTTACATTTATCAAAAATCTATATCTATATTTATATATACCAGTTGTTATTTTTCTATCGCTACCAAACGCGTAAGGAGAAACAAAACATTTTTATCAACACGCGACGCTCACTCCATATCTTCATTCTTATGTCCGATAGCAAAAGTCGGACATATTGCTCGTGGACACGGTATTATTATATTATTTTATTATAGATTAACTCGTGTAGATTAACTGTCATGTAAAATTTTTACCCCCTTCGTGGTACACTCTCCAAAGAACATACATGCCAAATTTCACCTACTTTCGTTCAGTACTTTCGGCTGTGAATTGTCTATCAGTCAGTCACTCAGTAACGAAAGAGTTTTATATATAGACTAGCCGATGCCCGCGACTTCGTCCGTGCAGTTACGATATTTGCAATACATAATCATTTACTTAGTACTACTATGCCTAATATGTTGTCAGTCCCTTGCTCGATTACAATAAATTATTTCCCCCGAGAACCGTACATTTTTCCGGGATAAGGTAGCCTATCTTTTATCCTGGTAGATTATACAGTTATTATCATTTCCTTTCAAGAAGCAACTTGACATTTCCCCGCCGTCCCCAGTTAGGGAGGACGGGGGATTTTTATAGGCCGACAACGCTGCTGTGACACTTCCGGCGGTGATCACTTAACATTATATGACCCGCCTGCTCGTTTGCCTCCCCCTTACATAAAAAAGCAAGAACAAAATGCAAAATGAATCGATTAAATTGCTGTTCGATGGATGTGCGTGTGACTGTAGGGCAGTCCGGCAATCCGTTGTTTCCGACGAATCGCGGAAAATTTCCCCGCACGAAATTATATTGCGTGTCTAAAGCTGGTATGGAAAGATTGTTTATTGCTGACTTTTATTTCCATTGTCGTGTTTGTTTTAAGTATATACCTACTAAATTATGTATCAATTGGTTATTACTCCCGGCTTTGCACGCTTCAAATAAAATTAAAAAGTTATCTATGTGACTCTACAATCCTTCAACTATCTCTACATAAAAGAATCACACTAATCCGTTGATATTTTTCTACATTACTAAAGATTTGTGTTTCAGTGTATACTCTGAGAAAGTCCAGTATTTTGAACACTTCCATCGGACGACAAGACACTCGGACCAACGCCATCCATTTATGGTTGACATTCCACCAACTCGGACAAAGCGCTTCTCCTCGACGTTTCTTATTAGAACGGCGAGGCAGTGGAACCAACTTCCAGGGTCATTGTTTCCTGAGTAATATAACCTTGTACTTTTCAAGAAAAGAATACATCAGTTTTTTCTAGCCAAGCATGCTCCATCGTCGGCCGCGTCATCACTTACCATCAGGTGAGATTGCGGTCAAATGCTTGACTATTGTAGTTAAAAAAAACACCTTTTTCCTTTTTTATTATTTGTATTATTTATATATAATCTATTGTATTATTTACACAGAGCGACTACCATTTGACCTAACCTAAATCCGAGGTGTCCGAGGATAGGTTCTTTTTATTTTATTTTATTTTTGTCAGAGGGAGGCAAACGAGCAGGCGGGTCACAAGATGTTAAGTGATCACCGCCGCCCATAGACAACTGCAACACCCACGGGGTTACAGAAGCGTTGCCGGCCTATAAAAACCTATAAAAAACCTGAGAAATTGGGCCTCCGTCTCTCCCACTCACCGGACGGAGCATGGCGGCTGATAACCGCCATTCAGTATTTCAGAGAAGCATTGTATAATAAATGTTATTTAATTACCATTGGTATTAATAAAAACATGTCCCAAAAATTAATATTACCTTTCTAGCAAGTCAACTATAAAATTTTCTAATGAAATGTTCCTTTATTCATTTAGATAGGAGCCGAATAGCTACGCTCAAATTCTGCTACTCAGACTTCGTCGCCAATTACGACGACCTCCGAGGTGTAACGGTTAACGTACTTGACCGATACTCAGGAGGCCCCGGGTTCGATCCCCGGTCAGGCCATGATGGAAAATGGCCTTTTTCTGATTGGCCTTGGATGTTCATCTATATACATGTGTATTTATTAAAAAAATATAGTACGGTGGTTTAGTATCCCATAATACGAGTCTCAAACTTACTTTGGGGCTAACTCAATCTGTGTGAGTTATCCCTATATTATTTATTAATTACAAGCAAACAAGTAACTTAACTACTTTACAGAGATTTCAATTTCCTGTAGCAAATTGTATAGAGTACGCCAACTTACTCCTCAAAGCCAAATTGTATATAAATTAAATACAATGTCAGTAATAAGATAACACCAGTGTTTTAAGTGTCGTTTATGTCATGTTAAATTAAGCTTAAATCTTACTCAAGGAAATTTCTGAAAGCAATCCAACATTTTAAAGTTCAGTTCCACCGTAACAGATGTTAATAAAGTTTACTGATGCTGTTCAGTTATTTCAAGGATTTAATCTTTTTTATTTATTTTTTAATCTTTATATCTACAATAATATTATAAAAATGTAAGCGTTTGTGAGTTTGTATGTTTGAGGTGGGTAATCTTCGAAGATACCGAACCTCAACCAGTCTTTCAAAAAAAATAAATGGTAGAAGTACTAAGTTGGGTAAAATTAACTTACTTATATATTTTAGGCAGTTTGGGCCGTAAAGAAGACGGATGANNCAGAGATGAGAATGTTAAGATAGATGTGTGGAGCGACACGAATTGACAAAGTACGAAATGAATATATAAGGGGTAGTTTGAAAGTAGCAACATTAACTGAAAAAGTAAAAGGGAAACGATTGGCATGGTATGGACTTGTTATGAGGAGGGATGAAACGCATATTTGTAAGAGAGTATTGAATAAGGATGTTGATGGACGGAAGGGGAGAGGCAAACCAAAGAAAAGATGGATAGACTGTGTGAAGAAGGATATGAGGGAGAAAGGTGTGAATGACCTTTTGACGAGTGACAGAAGAGTATGGAAGAATAAGACATACTGAGCCGACTCCGAATAATATGGGAGCAAGGCAGGCAGATGATGATGATGACATATTTTAGGCAGTTTGGCAAGATTAATGGAATATTATATGCTTATTAGAAGTCTCAACGTTCTTAACCTTCAACGGTAGGCCCTCAGCGCAAAATAAGCGTTAAAAATTATCGTCGATGTCTATGTGTTATATACACACAGACATCGACGACAATTTGTATCTATCTGTGGCATGTTAGCTCCCAAACGGATGAACCGATTTTGATGTGGTTTATTTCATTCGCAAGTCAGATTCCTTGCGGTGAGTTTTAGCTGTGTTTGGTAAAATTTGTTTCAGCAGTTTGAAGAATATCAGATAATTTACAAAATGATGAATGGCGATTTTTATTGCTGGGCTTTTTATTTAATAGGTGTATCAAGTGTATAATTAAGAACACTGTTATATACGTCTGTAAACATTCAGTAGAGCATAACAAATAAGTTCGTAATATCGGACTGGTTTCGTAATAAGATTTCTATAAATAAAAATGAAAAACAAAATGTATTGTATTCTAAGAAAAACGTTGTAACTTTCTATAACTATTTGTCTCACTTTCACTCTCAAAAGAATGAACGAGGTGACTAACTCTTTCTCTTTTTAACTTTATGTACTTGGTAGGCAAAGTAACAATTTTATATATTTTTAAGTCCATATTTACTTTAGACTTGCGGCATCAACTTAAAACTTTATACCGCGTACGAACACACTGTGAAACGAACTGCCTGCAGCGGTATTTCCGGACCAATACGACATCGGAACCTTCAAGATAAGAGCGTATAAATCCCATAAAGGCAACGCTTCTGTGACTCCCCGGGTGTTGCAGGTGTTTATGAGCGGCGGTGTTCACTTTACATCACGTGACCCGCCTGCTTGTTTGCCTCCCTCTTACATAAAAAAAGAAAAATGTAGAATGTGCCAGCTGCTAGTCTTCCCGCGCAGATTGAAAAAATTCATCGAGGGAAAAAGCTTGGAACAAATAAATAAATAAATAAATAAATAAAAAATATATATTATTTTTACGTTTATTTTAAAGCCCTTAATAAAAGATCCGAAACTAAGCCTGTAAAAAAAGACGTGCGCTTATTTCCCTCTGGCAAAGAAAACTACGTCATTCTGCTGACCGATGACGTAGATGTAGTATTTTGTTACTAGATGGTGCATTTTATAATATTAGAATTCGTAATCATGATTTATTCGTTATGCGTCAAGGTTTTGTTGCGTTACGACTTCATTTATTATTTTGTCCATGAACAAAATTAAGTTTGGAAGCCCATGACATTTTTAAAGCGAAGCAAGCTCGCACTATCCTATAGTTTATAGAAAAACTATCAAATCCTTGTATTTGGTATTTTATATGACAATTAAAATGCATTTTGGAGTGTTATAAATTAGTCTTACAAAACAATGTAAAGAATTAATGAAGGAAAAAAGTCTTTAATACTAAGTTTATAAGATAATGTTTTAATTATTCGCTAATTAAAAGCTTATTAAATCAAGAATCAGATAAACATTCTTGGGTTTACTACGTCGATTTTTTTATGAGTCAGGGAGGTAAATGAGCAGGCGGGTCACGTGTTGTAAAGTGATCACCGCCGCCCAAAGATTGATTACATGGTTTTGAGTTAAACCAATGTCACTTCCAGTATTTGCATCTATAGCATAGACAAGTGTAAAGTATTGTTTTACTTTTATTTACAAGTGGTTTCAATGTCGTGATGATGGTTATTGGGTTATTCTGCAAATTTAAGCCTCTGTACTTAACAAATATTATTTAAGGAGGATTCCGCTGTTTTGATCAGTCGTTTTAAATATATAGGAAATGAAATGTTTGTAATAGACAAACATATATATATATATGTGTTCTGAATTTTGTGATCTATTCTTTATTATATTTTTTTGAAAATACTTTAAATAATTTATTTAAAATATTAATTAAACTACATATAAGGCAAAATTTAATTTTGTCATTTAGTTTTTGAGTATTCTATTCTCGTACATCCTTTTTTCATTAAAATAAAATTTAATTTATCTATCTATCTAACAATCTATATCATATTTTGAAAATACGGTCACATATTTATTACTTAACTTGATCATACATTTGAAACAAATGAATTATTCACAATAATTTATTTGTAATATTAGTTTGGATTGTGATTTGAGTGCGACCTCTTCTTACCATGTTGCTGTGCTTAACAAGGTCCCTTAATGTTCACTTAATATAATGTTGCAATAAAATATTGAGTATTGAGCTTTAGATACTTAACTATTGCGTCCAGCACACGATAATGTATATTAGACAAGCTTTTTCCCGCGGCTTGACGGCGTAGTATAAAGGTTTTTTACTTTGGTCACCCGCTTTGGAGTAAAATTTCCAAAAATGCACTCTCCAAGGAACATACATGCCACATTTCAGCTACTTACGTTTAGTTTCTGTCAGTGAGTAACTCAGAAGATTTTAATATATATAGAAGATAATTATAAACATACATCTCGTTACAGAATAGCCCACATCTTTCACAGCGCTTTAGCGTCGCAATTGACTTCGTAGTTCTTATTTTTTTGAAAGCTATCTATATAAAAGACTTTGTAAAATGCTTTCAATTTTATTGCTCGATAGAGTTTCGGCGAAAATGTACCAAGTGGTTGTCTTATTAGGGCTAGTGACGTCATCGCTAGCTGGTTTATTAGACGGTGATCTGCAATTGACTGATGGAGTGACGTTAGTTGGGGTACCGGTTTCGAACAGTCTAGAAGATGAAGGGAGATCGTTCGGAGACAATTCTGTATTGTACAGGATGGCCAAGTTTCTACAAGGCCACGAATTGCATGTTAAACTTCCAAAATTGATCGAAAAGGACAAGATTACTCAAATTTTTTCTGAGTCTTTGAAGGCCGTTGATGAGACTTACAAAGATAATTCTGGTAAGTACTAAAAACTTATAACTAGCAGTGGTATGAGCCTGCTGCATGCTTTTTTAGCCTGCAGCATGAATGGGCCGAATCGTTCGGGGCAATACTACGATCCCACAGGAGACCGACGCCTGAATGGTGGCTATCAGCCGCCATGCTCCGTCCGGTGAGTGAGAGAGCCGGAGGCCCAACATCCCCGCCCACCCCATTTGGGGAGGGCGCGGGTTTTTATAGGCTGGCAACGCTTCTATGACCTCGCGGGTGTTGCAGTTGTCTATGGGCGGCGGTGATCACTTAACATCACGTGACCCGCCTGCTCTTTTAGCTCCCTATTACATAAAATAAATGACACTGCTTGCTCACAGACCCCCTACATTACTTTTCTTAATATCTCTCATGTACAGACACAGTTATGTTACAGTTTTATTATATGTAAAGATCCAAATGCGGTTAAAAAGCTCGTTCCAAAACCATAAAATAAATTTTCCAAGCATTAGGCAGGTTTCATGCATTACGTCGAATTATTTTATAATCGGTTTAGCTTTGGTAATGTTACATTTGATGGTGACCATTATGTGTAACCACAAAGCTGGTAAAATAGAACAATTTCTATTTTATTTTGTACTAGCTTATGCCTTTGGAATTGCTTGCGTAGTTTAATTTTCATACAAAAGTTTGACATGCCTTTTAACCCGATTCTGGGAGGGATTTCCAAAAATTCTCTGTTAGTGCTCCCCTAAAATCTCCAAGGAATATAATAATATCTACATGACAAATTTCAGCTTCTTCGGAAGAGTTTTATTATATCTATACTTATACAATTGTAACTGAGCTGTGTCTGTACATAGGAGATATTTAAGAAAGACATACATAGGGACTCTTTATAGGACCTATAAAAGCCATAACTATTGTTTTTATAATTTTTGTCTCTCTGTCTGTATGTTTGTACACGCATCACACAAAAACTACCGAACGGATTTGAATGAAATTTAGCACAGCGATGGACTATGGCCTAGATTAAAAGATCCGGAAAAATGTACGGTTCCCGAGGGATATAATTTAT
>JADGIL010036874.1:1862-16202 GCA_020352625.1 Cactoblastis cactorum
CGGACAAGCTGGCCCATTCGTGCTATCATCATATCATTGATTTCGTTTATTTTCTTGTTCCTTTAATGTTTGGTGTTAAAATAAGGAGTTATCTGTTAAATATTATTGACATAATATTTTTAACACCTCAAAGAAACATGAAAAAGTTAGAAATATTCGTAAAGATATTTACATATCAAGCCTTTATCACTTGTAGGATAGACAGAGCCAAGGCTCTTGAGACTCGAAGACCACGGTTATTATAATGTTGCGTATTGATAGAATGTAGATTCAGATGTAGTAACAGGTTGCTAGCCCATCGCATATGAGAAGAATTAATTATTTTAAGCTCTTCCTTGATTTACTTTTACAATTTATGGGAAAAGAGAAGCATCTGCAATATTCTATGTTATTCCTTTGCTTCCAGATCAGCATGAAAGAGCCAGAGGATGCCTTTTAAGATATAAAATCTGAAATAAATAGAAGTGAAGATAAAAGAAAATATACCTTACTAATATAAGCTAGAGAATGTAGAGTTCAAACGCTATAAAGTATTATCCAAAACAAAAGGTCTAACACATGCTAATCCATTCCTACCCGGTGCGAAACTGGATAAATTTTGTGCGGGATTAATGAATTTATTGCCCGCTTTTATTTCAAGTGCCGACGGTCACCGCGGACCATCAATCTTCCTTACAGGATTTCACTTACTTTTTCTACTTCAACGATGGTTTCATACGGGTTTTATAAAGATGTTTCAATGTTTTTTTATTTTTTGGACAGCGGAGTCTTAGCTAAATAAATCCTAAAGGTACGGAGCCCTAAAAACTGTTAATTCTATAAGTTTGATGTTTAACTTAAGTTGGTGATTTAAGTGCATGGATGGATGAGTTAAAACAGGCTTATTAAGTAAAAAAAAAATTACAAGCCTTTTTAAAGCTAGACTTTTTGCTAATTTATCCTAAACAATTTAACACTTACCTCCCTTAGCTTGTATTTTTATCCATTTACGTAAAAATAGTGATATAAGTTTGAGGTCGAAATCTGTGTATATGTAACTGGCATATGCATCGTATAACTCTTAAACGGGTGGATCGATTTCCATGCGGTTTTTTCATTATATAGCTAGTTTCCTTGCAGGGGTTAGCTTATCTTAGAGGGGTTAGGTAGGCTAGGTATATGCAGTTTGTAAAATATTAGCTCTTAACTAAAATGATATAATGTAATTTTTATAAAAAAATTAAGTGAATGTTTTTTTTTTTTCATTTTATTTATTATTATTTCGAACATTAATTATTTATCAATATCCCATTCCTGAAGCAAAATTTTTGCCATAAACTGCATTGTCTTATTACGTCCAATTCCGCTGTCAAAACAGTCGTTTGTCAAATAAAGCCTGTCTTGTTATGTCCGAATATTATTTGAGGACCCTTCAAAAGATAAATGGTGGATATACAATGGAAGTTTTGTAACAATTGTCACTGTCGTTAATTCTGTTTATTTGTGTGTAAAATTTTATTGATTAGAAATATCTCATAAACCATAATACAGATACAGTTTTTCAATAAAGATTTATTCAAAGAGGATCCTACAATTTCTATATAGTTTATGATATTATTACAGACTTCGGAATTATTCTATGACGTCAGTATTATTTTACGCAGACTCTTGGGATCGCGAAGTGAAGGCTTTATTGAATGTCCGCTGGTAATTGGACGAGATTGACAGAATATTTTAATGAAGACATCATTGCGAATAAAGGCTGCGTTGCTCACTCAGATTCGGAATTGGGTCTCTTGTTTCTGGATTGAATCTATTATTGTTTTGGTCCGTAATATTGCTAGAATTAAGCCAGTATTAAAGACCTAAAATTATAATTTGCAGAATTAGTTTTTATTTATTTATGAGGTCGATTAATTGAACAGATTGTGTACTTACTTAGGGGCAACTAAAGTACTTGTAGCAAGTTCTGACAGGTCAATAGGAAAAAGATAATTTTTCCACCTGGACCAGACTAGCAATCAAAACTGAGGTCTCCTAAGTAGAGGATAGACAGATAAACAGGTTAACCATCAAGCCATGGTTGTCAAACTTTATCGATCTCGCGAACCTTCTAAATGGAACGTCAGCACATTTTCCCAAACGAGCATCGTCAGGTGACGCAGGTCCTCCAATGAAGGGTCACTTGAGACACCCTAGGCCATGACCACTATACACGTATAGTTGCTGGATGAATATTGTCCTTTTCAGCCCTTTTGGGAAAAAATAACACTTAATAGTCGAAACAAGGTAAAGTCAGCTTTGAATAGATGATAATTTTTTATACAATATTTTCAGTATATGTATAGAGTTTTTTTTTCAACACCACAACAATATTCGTTGTTTACTTCAAGACAAAAATTGAACTCAAAGTAAACTTACTTTAAAAAGACGTCAGATATCCACAATAATAACTAAAATTAAAAATTTAAAAAACCCCCTACACTAGAACTTAAGTAATTTCCCTTTAAAAAGTAAAAAATATGGTTTCATTTGAGACCCCATCCGAGTATATTTGCAGACATTCTACACTCTCTCCACTTTCACTTCACACAACTTTTAAACGGCTCAACCGATTTTCATCAAACATGTCTAAGAACACTCGCACATAAGTCGCCTTTAATATAAAAAAAACTAAATTGAAATCACTGCATGCGTTCGGGAGTTATGATGACACAGACAGACAGACAGACAGACAGACAGACAGACAGACAGACAGACAGACAGACAGACAGACAGACAGACGGACGGACGGACGGACGGACGGACGGACGGACGGACGGACGGACGGACGGACGGACGGACAGGCAGACAGACACGTCAAACTTATAACACCCCTCTTTTTTCGGGGGTTAATAAAATTAAGCAATTAAACACTATACATTACAAAGTTTCTTTTTTATTTTATTTTATACCGGTAAATTAAGAATTACAGAGGGTTATTACCACTTTGTAATTCGTGGATATCGATATAATAGGCAACAACCAGTCCAGGATGTACTAAAATAAAACATGTCAATGGCATCATCGTAAACATCGACTGTGTAATTTTTGCCGACGCACGTTTTATACTTGTGTTATGTATTGCCAATCTTGAGTGTGGACAGGCTTTTATGGTATGTAAAGAAATCTAATCTAATTGGATCTATATTTACTTAAGTGAATTATATTTTCTTTTAAGTAGAAGAACAAAATCACGATGATTGCCCGCAACATAGCACATTACATACTTGGCCGGTAAAAACTCATACGAAAAGGTAAAATCCCTTCTCACTTGCAAAATTATTTCCAAATTCAGACCTCCAGAGGAAATCTAATAATTAAATTAGAAGTAAAATAAACTGGATAATAGTAAAAGAAGAATCTTTTTTTTGAGATAAAAGTTATATTACATAGATATACATATTTACTTTAAAAATCACACAGATTGAGTAAGCCTCAAAATATGTTTGGCACATGTGTTATGGGATACTATTTTTAATAATACGCATTATATATAGATAAACACCCAAGACCCAGGATAATAAGAAACATATCATTTTCTATCATGACCTGATCGGGGACCTCTGTGTAGCGGGCAGGTATGTTAACCATTATGCCACGCCGGTCGTAAAAAGACAGCAGGAAAAGATAAAACAAAAAGTGTGAATAAAAGACTTACCAGTAATATTTAGCACCACTCTCTCTCCATGCGTGGCGACGATCCTCCACTCACACCGGTCAGCAGTCACGGGCGCCACTTCCGAACCCCATCCCGGCGAGTTGAACCAGCCAGAGTTGCCGAGGAGGGTCCTGCCGCATTCTGTTACAGATAAAGTATTACGTCCTTATCTTTAACGGGTAGACAGAGCCGAAAGTGAAGGCCTCGATTAATGGACTTATTAGTGTAATTAAAATTCAGATAATATCTGTTATAAGATTTTTCCTAAATTGACTTTTACAATTAAAACTTTTACCACGTACAACCACACTATGGAACGAACTGCCTGCAGCGGTATTTCCGGACCAATAAGACATCCGAACCTTCAAAAAAAGAGCGTACAAATCCCTTAAAGGCCGGCAACGCTCCTGTGACCTCCTGGGTGTTGCGGTTGTCTATGGGCGGCGGTGATTAGTTACATCACGTGACCCGCCTGCTCGTTTGCCTCCCTCTGCCATAAAAAATAAATAAATACAATCTGCACGGGAAGAGAGCAGCTGATATATTCTACGTTTTTCTTTCTCTTCCAAAATAGCAAAGATTAATGTAATTATTTATTTTGTTTCTTTATTGGGCAAAATCCTTCGCGTTTTGATTTCATAAATTTTTCTATACACTTTGATCAATCTTGATATAGTGACATTGCATCGTCTTGTCATCTTTTTCTTGGCATATCATTTTAAAGTCTACTTCTAGACTTAAACTAACTAACTTCTTAAATTATAACAAATTTTTGCTTTTCCCGAACAACAAATTGTACTCGTAAAGTTGATTTTACAATTCAAACATCAAGAGTCTTATGATTCGAAATTCAATTCAATATGTTCCCAACTTCAGCAAATGAAGTGACATATTCAAAGGCGAACTTCACGCCAGTTCGCACAAATACGTCTTTCTGCAAAATGGCTACGAAACTCATAACTATCCGATGCGAATCAGAATTCCATAGAGCTTCAACTCTCAGAACTATATATAATTGACTTTCTCTGCAGTTTCTACATCAGAACACACAATTTCATTTGCTTGATGTTCAGAATAAATAATTTTCAATTCGGCAAGAATTTCGATCATTTTTAATTTCGAGTCAAAATATATGTATTTAATCTTCGTACAATTTTATAAGACTGTCTTGCAGCAATAAACAAAAAGATTTATTCGAGTCCATAGGTAACCCCTTTTCATCAAGTGGGTTGCATGCCTATTTGTTTGCTCGGTTGTTTAAAAAAAGAGAACGTGATCTAAAATGACGATTTACGAACATTTCTTCTCAGCAGTGATCTTATTATTAATATCCTCCTCAATATTGACAAGAAAAAGCGTTTGCAAAAAATAACTTCCAAAAAAATCTTTGATAAAAATCTGGTAAAAACATGATGTAAATTTATTTTATCAAAATTTATCTTTCACAATACAATACAATTTATACAGATACATTATCATGTTTTAAGGGGTATCTTACGGGGTAGACAGAGGTAAGAGTCGCGAGACTCGAAGGCTATGCTTAGCAAAATGGTAAGCTTATTGGTGGAATGGACATTCAGAAATAGTGACAGGTTTTAACCCATCGCCTATATATTTCCTGTTTTCTTTCCCTTGATTGACTTTTACAAACTGTGCGGGAAGACCAGTACTATCTTTGGTAAAACAATTAATATTATTTGAAAACCGATCTTATTTAAATCAACATATTATATAAATGTTTGAAGAAAAAAAAAACTATAAAAATGACACAAATAATTCCATGAACGTAATAAATACAAGTAGGTAGCTAAAAATGTCTTTTAAATTGTAGATAGTAAAAAACAAAGTTCTTTAAAAAATTTCACATGTTGTATCGAAAAACTTTTCGTAGACGTTTGAAGCTTTCGTCCCGTCTAAAAGCCCTTCGGCTCTTTCTATCAGGCACTTTAGCAAACCTCCATATATAAATACATACTGTTGTCAAGTAGACATTTATTTATGAGACGAACAGACAGCCATTAATTTTTTTATGTAAGAGGGAGGCAAATGATCAGGCGGGATGTTAAGTGATCATCGCCGTCCATAGACAACTGCAACACCCGCTGGATCACAGAAGCGTTGCCGGCCTTTAATAGCCCCCGCCCTCCCCAAATGGGGAGTTGGGCCTCCGGCTCTTTAAATAAATGGGGGTGTTAAAAAAAAATTGTTTTTAGCAAGATTTTTTTAACACCCCCAACCCCCAGCTGCCCTGGTACGGTCGGCGTTCAAAGGCTATTAACTACTCTCCATCTAATATCAAGGCTATTAGTATCTACTTTCTATCAGGAGGTTTGAACTCCTTTTTGTATAAATAAATATTCAAATTAACTTACTAGCACATTTATACAGTAGATTAGTTTGTGCTATATCACTAGCACTCAGCTTCACTCGTTGCCCGATCTCGGGTCTCTTCTTCCCATTGAATTCTAAGGGCAGAATGGTGTCCAGGAAGGTTCCTTTACTGAAGGTGTTCCTTGCGTAGTGCATGATCGAGTCGTAGTCGTATGTCTGCCCGAGAGAATTGACTTCTTCCTCTGTTAACTTGTTGAAGTTGTATTCTTGGCCTGCAGACAAATTATAAACCCATCAATCAATACATAGAAATAAATTTAATTGGAGCGTCTTTCTGTGATTACCAAAAGAACTGTTAATTTTGATCGCCTTGTGTAATTAAATCGTTCGCTATTCTTTTTTTTTTTTGTTACTGTATAACTATTTGTTCAATACTTGTTTAAGATATCATCGTAATGGTTAATCCGATTTTGATGGGATTTTTACTGGAGGATTAAAAAGTTTCAAATAAACAAACTTCCATGATAAAAATACAAAATATTAAACACCTAATCTTATGTAAAGGACTAGTTTCAGTGTTATTTTTATAAATTAAAGATAAATAGGGACAGAACTGATTGAATTAGCCCAAAGTATGTTCAAGTTGTTTTTTTGGAGTTTTTGTTGTTGTCATTCATAAAAAGATCCTTTTCCATTTTGACCTAACGGGCAATCAACCTCTGGACCTCTGAGTAATTAACAAGCATAATAATTAATACAATGAAAATAAGAACTATCTTTACCCATACTGATAGGTAAACTCTAAAAATAATGTAAATTTTTACTAAATAAAGAGAAAAAAATCGTGATAGAATTTATAAGAAACCTGAAACGGCAATTAATAAATATCAAAATAAATACCTTTTATTTCATGCTAAAAATAAAATAACGTTTAACAAGGCACTTAAATGGGATTACTCAGAACTTCGCTTAAATATAGAGCGCCCATTTTATGAAGCCTGTTTGATATTTTCGGCTTCCACTTTTTGTTTTTGACAGATTATAGTATAGCATAATATTCAATTAAATCAATGAGTTTTTTTTGGTGACTAAATACCCGCTGTAGAATTTCTACACCGTACTACCCGCCGCAGACTTAAGTTTCATTCATTCCATCTGGACGAATGGCGGTTGACCACCGTACGTTTTAAAAGAAACTTAATACCACGTACGACCACACTGTGGAACGAACTACCTGCAGCTGTATTTCCGGATCAATACGACATCGGAATCTTCAAGAAAAGAGCGTATAAATCCCTTAAAGGCCGGCAACGCTTCTGTGACCCCCGGGTGTTGCAAGTGTCTATGGGCGGCGGTAATCGCTTAACATCTTGTGACCCGCCTGTTCGTTTACCTTCCTCTGTCATAAAAAAAGACTTAGTCAGAGAATAGTCCAATAAATGTTGAAATGATTAATGTAATGTGGTGTAATAGGTCATCTAAAAGTGAACAAAGTCGCCTTCTCCGATCCAATTAGTTCAACTGAATGCTTTCTTTATTACCGGTGTAATTACGTGTGTTATGAGACCTTCACAAAGACAGACAGCAATAAAAGAAAGATGTTTCTGCAATTAGCGACGGAGAAAATATACTTTTTGTTGCGAACGACGTTTTACGAGTGGTCGCTTGGAACGAAGTTTGGGATTAGCAATAGAGTCTCATATAATACTAAACGAGAAATCATATTTATATTTAGAAGCTAGCTTATGCCCGCGACGTCGTCCGCACTAACTACTATAGTCCATATTTAGGTTTCTAAGCGGTTTATCAGGAAACCGACGCTAAATTTTACGTTAGACCTTCTAAAATACATTTTTATATTAAACTAGCTTTTTCCCGCGTTTTCTCTCACTCTCTTTAATTCCAGATTCCGAGGGAATTTAGCATAATAACGTCTTAGCAAGCACCTACGTCCTAAAACGAACAGCTTTACAAAATTTAAGACCCCTAGCACTCATAGTTTTTGAGATTTCGTGATGAGTGAGTCAGAGTGTTCTACGCTTTTATTACTCATAAAGAAATTATGTTTCAATAATCGTTCCAGTATTGACAATTTTGGCGATTAAATCAAAAATTCAAAAATTCCCCGACACAATAAACTTTACCCTTTCTTTTGTGGCACGGGTTAAAACATGGCTAAGAACACTCTCGATTAAGTCACCATTCTAACAAAAAACAAAAATCTAAATTGGATCATTTGTTTCGAAACTATGACGCCACAGACAGAATGACACACACGCACGTTAAACTTATAACACCCCTCTTTTTGAGTCGCGGGTTAACAATGATTTTTGGTAAGCAATTTCAACGTAGGTGTACCTAAGGAAGGTAAAAAAAAAATCGTCCTTATAGGTAATAAATATAGGTATTTCCGTGTCGCGGTCAAAAATTCATGATCCTAATTTTCCCCGAGGAAAATACGCCAAATTACTGACCATTAGGGCATTAGCCTAATCGAGCCTACCAAATTGACGGAGCCAATCAATGTTTTTTGTAAACAGGTTTTTGGGTTTCAGTATTAAGCTACTTTGGTTGGAAAGTTAAGTGCAAATAGGATTTTTTGCTTCCTCGTATACCCTTGTTAGTGTCATTATGTGAAATGAAATACTCAATAATATTTTTGGTAATATTAATAAAGCTTTTTGTAACATTCTTGTCTATTTTACACATTAGTGATGGCTGGACACTCTGGACAATTGTTTCGCCGATGCCAATTTACAAAAACTACAAATAACACAAAAACACAAATTGAGTAAGCCTCAAACTAAGTACGAGACTTGTATTATGGGACACTAACTCAAAGATACTATATTTTATATTTACATCTATAAATAAACATCCAAGACACAGGCTAATCAGAAAAAGATCGTTTTTCCATCATGACCTGAAGTGAACAGGTATTTTACTGGTCAGGTACGTTAACCATTATACCACGGAGGTCGTCATTAATGAAACAAAGGTTTTAAATTTCATGATATACCTGTAAAACATCCATATCAAAAGCTACAAAACTGGCCCAACAATTTGCCGGCATTAACCCAGATTAAAATGGCCATTGTGATCTGCCGCAATGAAATAAATGGCGGTTGGTCGTCATTACCCACCACTAATGCGGTAGGCACGGCCGTTTGACGGACTGTCGACTGACGTCATTGGAAAAATTAACGCCTTTTGAGGGTTCTCAGTATGGAATCAACATGTTTAACGTACATAAATATGATCACGCCTTTTTTCCATAGGGGTAGGCAGAGACTACATTCTTCCACTTACTGCGGTCCTAACATACTTCTTTCTTAATTTAGACGTAATGAGAACATAAAACTGCCGTACAAATTTCAAGTTTATAGCATCTGTGGATTAGGTACATTATTAAGTATAAGTCTGTTTATCTAACACTAGACTATAGCTGTATCTCTGACATCAATAGAAATCAATTATCTTTCGATTGCCTGTTAATGGTTTTCATTCGACGGTCAAAACTTAACTTTGATTAATTGAAGTAATGTGTCGAACCAGTTCGATTTGTATAATATTAGACAATTGTTTTTTTAATGTTCATCAGTTTTTATAAGTTTATAGTATAGATTTCTTAGTGCTGGTCTGTTTTTCTTTTCGATTGCGTACCCAAAGGGCAATAATTGAATCCTTTTACTTAGACTGCGCTGTCTGTTTGTCACAGGGCTGTATCTCCTGAACAGTGATAGCTAGACAATTGAAATTTTCACAGATAATGTAATTTTATTTTATTTTAATTTTGTTGTTATAATAACTAATATTAAAAACAGAATAAAATAAATATTTAATGGGAACTACTAACAAGAACCTGATTTTCTGTCATTATTTGTACATAGTAGAACAAAACCTATCGTGCGTAAGTCCTACTCGCACTAGGCTGATTTAATTTTCCATTATTGTCTTTAGAATTTGTTTGTCATATACAATTAGGAAGTTAAATAATATTTTTATAATTCGTAATATTACTATTAAGGTAGCAAGTTGCTGGGGAATTAAACTGTCATAAACATGTAACATCGTTTATATGCACGTTTGAGACATGTAGGGTGATGTCTCAAACGTGCATACCACAGACGCTCCATGTCTCCATTCTCCAATGACATACTTGACCCGAATCCGTTGCGTGCGTCTTAGTGCAAACCAACATGGATGCCTTCACACCGTTATGTAACGAGGTAACTTGTGGCTTAGTGGTTAACGTGCTGGTTTGTTATTTGTAGGTCTATGATCGATCGCCAGTGTATCTTCTTTTCACAAATACAAATTATTTTAGTCGTCTTGCCAAATAAATTACAAGATAAACTCAAATTAAGTAATTATATTCCTGATTAGCTTGGAGATTTTACCCTGAATTCGATTATTCCAGGTTGACATGAATATGATCAAAATACATTTTGATGAACAAAATGTTAAACATGAATATTAAAAGTTATATATTATTTTTGTAGTAGTAAACCCCTCAGAATAAAACCCAATAGTAACAGAAACAGATAATAAAAACAAGAAATAAATAAATGACATTGATTATTGCTTTACTCGTATTTACATCATCCTAAATTTATTGATAATAAACAACTAGAAGTCATATTGCCTTATCAGTGTTTCTTCATCAGTATCGGAGCCTGGGGTCTGCTACCTAATGATTAAATGTGAGGTCATTGGTTTTGCACTGCTACCGTACCGTCTGTCTTCCATAACCCAAATGGTAAACCTATCCTAAGATAGGTTTATTAAAACAAATGTATTTTAAATATTTTGATACAAGCAGATCCAGTATATATTTATATTCTTTTGTGGTATACAGAGCCAAGAATCGTAAGGCCACCCTTAATAGAAGGATGAGCTGAAGTATTGTTGGAATAAAGATTCAGAAATAGTTGAGTATGAGAAGCTAACCTGCGCTTATGAGATTCCCTTAATTACTTATTGATTCCCTTAATTACTACTTTATGCGCGGGGAAATAGGTGGCTGGCACATTCGACATTTTGATATCATAAAAGATAAGAAATATATTTAAATAAGAAAGATATTTTGATGCCATCAATACATAAATGTTATTATTTTAGTATTTTTAGGTACGGCACGGTGTCACGTATGCCGCCGGAGCGTGACAGTGACACGCAAGTGAGCTCGTATTGAATATGTCACGGCACGTATAATATCACGCATAATCAGTTCACCGGGAGACGAGTACGCTTCCTGCTTATTGTATCGGGTTCCGTGACTTTTTGTCTGTCGAATTTCTGAGAGTGCGGTGTAATTATCAGATCGCTGTTGCCCAGAGATCCATTTCAATTTTATTCACGAGACAAGATGTAGGAATATTTTTTTATGACAAAAGCGCTTCCAAACTAGTCTGGGAGCAAAAAAAAACGTAGAATAAGCTAGCTGATATTTTTCCAGCGCAGATTGTAAAATTCTATCAAGGGTAAAGACTTCTTCTTATAAACAATGGGAAGGAGGCAAACGAGCTGTACACGTGATGTTAAGTGATCACCGACGGCCATAGACACCTGCAACACCCAGGGGGTCACAAAAGCGTTGCCAGACAAATTATTTTCATTTGATAAGACTAATAAAACAAATTCTTGTACGATTCGTTACATACATTTTGACTTTGGCTTTGATTTTTCTCTTTTCAACATACAAATTAAATATGTGTATATATGCGTGGTGTGTACTATTTTAATCTTTGCGCGAACGAAATAAAGATGAAATTTAATTACAATTCTACTAAAATGGGCGAGCGAATTTCCATACATTTCGAATTTGTCCATTCTAAACGTCGGCCATCAGACTACAAGCGCACGAATCAAAATAATATAAAGTAATTACTAACATTTTTAACACTAACAAATTTTGGACATAAAATGGAATCATATATTTGAATTGAATACGTAGGCGTACCTGCTGCAGGTCTGTGAACTTCTGCGAGAAGCTGGGCGGCTGGAACACCTTGCGCACGTTGACATTGCCCTGGGAGGAATCTTCTCCCAGCGGGTTGACCAGCGTCACCGAGTACACTCCCGCGTCCGACATCGCCGCTGGGGTGATTTCTAAGCCCACCTGCATTACACAAATATTATCTTTTTTACTCGAGGTGTTAAAAATTATAAGGCAGAAGTTATATACAACTGTCTAAAAGTTAAATCAAACATAAAGTATTAAGTGGCTCAATTATTAGAAGGGACCAATACTGCTGAGTTTTTCGGCGTGTTCATCTCAATAGTGGTCGTTCCGAAACACTAGTAGTTTGTAGCTTTGCAATCAACAAATAAATATTATGATGAAGATTCAAAAGTGCCAACATTTGGCCTACTTGAATAAAAAACTTGATTTTGATACTCCTATGCTAAAATAATACGCATGCCAATGTACAGTCAAAATATGCTTATTTAAACAGGTCGTTACTATTTAGAATCTTAAATTTAGGAATGTTAATTTAAATCTGAAATAATTGAAGTCAATAATTTACTAAAATATAAAGTAATATTACTAATAAAATATTTTTGTGGGTGACTAGCAATCTTTGCTTGGTATTAGAAGCATTCCAATCTCATAGTTCAGGTCCTAGAATAATAGACCATAGAAAGAGACTACTCTTATAAGACCTGAACTATGTTAAGAAGGTTGGTCTAGAAGTTATCCAAACGAGGAAATAAAAACAAACTATATGAAATCTCACCCTCTTTCCATCACAAGTCATAACCACTCGTTCGCTCGGAGTAATAGGCAGTCCGTCTTTCTTCCAGGTGACGTCAGGCACGGGGTTGCCCCTGACTGGAGCTGATATCGTGAGCGGCTGTCCTTCTTCCGCGGTGATGTCGCGGAGTCCATGGACGAGTTGAGGCCGTTCTTGTGGCGACGACTCGTCGGCGCGACCTGCAGAATATAATTAATTATTGAACGTCACTACTTGTAGTGGAGCCACTACTTGTAGTGATGTGGAGCCAGCTACAGGCTTCTTTTTAGCCTGTAGCACGAATGAGCCGGCTCGTCTAGCTGGCTCCACACCACTACAAGTAGTGGCACCATACCACTACTAGTAGTGGCTCCATACCACTGTGGAAAATAATAAGATAAAACTCACTAGCAACAGTGAGAACAGCGTTGCTGGCCGATTCTCCTTTGTCATTGATGGCCTTGACGGCGTACTGGCCGGCGTCGGCGGCCGTCGCCTTGTCCAGCAGCAGTGCGTGCGTGCCGTCCGGAAGCGACACCACTTTTACGTGCCGCCCGTCCGGGACTACTTCCTGCCCGTTGTGCGTCCTGACACGAAAAAAATAGGTCTCGAAATAGTATGGACGTAGTATACATACATACATACATATGTTCACGCCTTTTTCCCATAGGGGTAGGCAGAGACTACCCGACTGATATGTATATTTTCTTCGCCTCCTCCACATTCATCAATCTTTTCATACACGCTCTTCGGTTAAGGGTACTTCTGACCTGCCCTTTTTATTTAGATATAGTCATGATTTTTATATACCCATTTTTTTTTGGTTAATTTTTTACTGTATAGTTTAAAAGGTAAGAGAGGGACAGACATTTTACTACTTGATAAGCGAATATTTTACAAAATATTGGCTTTCAAAGTTGTTGTGAACTTCCAAATCATTTATTTTTTAAAACCGTTATTTCATCCTAACTTACGAACAGAAAGACCAGAGATTTTGCCATTTGGCTACGGAACTCTTAAAAATGCATTTATCCAAAATGTTTTATTATTTATTTGTTAAACATGTTTTTAAACTATTTATATCATGAATTATAAAAAAAAATCAAGGCGCCTTAAGGTCACTGACCACTTGATGATCGGCGGTGGGTGTCCCAGCACCTTGACCTCCAGTTTGGCGGGGAAGCCCTCGATGACATTAGCAGGCTGCAGCTCCGCGATGAACGCTGGCTTGCGCTCCTTCTCCGTCACTTCTACCTTGGCTTTAGATGTCGCCTACACAAACATATGACACATTGTAATAGGCTATTGGTCTAGTTAAACAACTATTGTTAAGTAAATCAAAAAGTTTTTTTTCATTCAAATAGACCAAATGTTAGTTTTTTTTTTGTTTTCTGCCGTATCTGTTTCTTAATAATGGGACAAAATTGTGTAAAAAAGAAAAAAAAAACACGTTTANNGGAATATTCCTGTGTGTAACCACTACACAATTCAAGTATTTTTTTCGTTTGATATACATAAGAAAAGTTTATTTATTGGGAACAGCAAACATCACTATATATAAGTATAAGTAGTTAAAAATAACAGTGAAATTCA
>JADGIL010036909.1:0-15613 GCA_020352625.1 Cactoblastis cactorum
CTTGTAGTGGTGTGGAGCCTGCTGCTTGCTTTGTTAGCTTGGAGTATGAATGGGCCGGCTCGTCCGGAGAAGTACCACACTCCCACAGAAGACCGACGCCTGAATGGCGGCTATCAGCCGCCATGCTCCGTCCGATGAGTGGGAAAGCCGGGGGCCCAACTTCTCCGTCCTCCCCAAATGGGGAGGGCGGAGGTCTTTTATAGGCCAGCAACGCTTCTGTAACCCTGCGTGTGTTGCAGATGTCTATGGGCGGCGGTGATCACTTAATCATCTCGTGACCCGACTGCTCGTTTGCCTCCCTCTGACATAAAAAAAAACACGCCTTGACCACTGGGTCATGGAAGCAGTCATGTTTATTTATCTGTCCATCTAAACAAACAAAACAAGTAATAGTAACGAAACAATTTTAGATGCTCTACTTAGTTCCAATCGTCGTTTTGCTCATGAGTGGTTAAGACTAGTATTTGCGTCACTATTACATAATGTGGTCACAACATCTCCGCTACTCCACTTTGTTTAGTACTATTTCTATTTTTAATAACTAACCAGTTTGCGTAATTATTTCACGTATAGTCGACTACAAATCAAGTTATTTTGCTTTGACCTCTATGCTGTAATATATAAACTACATTTTTTCATTGTTGATTATACACCGATATGTATTACGCTTTTATTTCGTATGGAAAGTACAGTAACTAAGAAATAAAGTTTTTATTACTGTCTTCTGTTAAATTTAATTTCTATCATGACTTTAACCGTTTACTTTGGCATTATCCTTATTATAATGTCTTCAACTAAGTTTTATGTTGCATGATACTAATTATAAAATTTCGTAGAATGTCGTAGAATTTTGAAACTTTTTTTCTGTCGAGATTTTTCTCCGGACTAAATTCTATTTTAAAATTATTTAGTCGTATGCAGCAAAAGTAGTATAAAATATTGTAAAATCTCCATATTATCCGTGTTGGAACGATTGAAAGGCATGCATGGCGTAACAGAACTCGGCAATTCGACCGTACGGGACGAGTAGTGGCAGTAACTCAATTTCGCACATCACTAGTGGATATGAAGTGACGTTGATGTGTCTATGATAAAGGGTTTACAATAGTCCGGGATCTAGGTATGTTTAGCTGGATCAAAATTTGCCTGAATTGAATAAAGACTTGAAAATAGCAGTATAATAAAATATAGGAAAATTTGTTAGTGATTTAAAAGTTATATGTTTATTAAAATACAATTTTAAAGCACCGGAAAAATAGTTTTCAAGCTTGGCCAGTCATACTCTCAATCAAACATTTTTGCAGCACACATACAACACCACTAAAGAAAATTGTTACTGACTAACTGCCTGACTCATTCATCACGAAACCTCAAAAACTAAAACTTGTGACTATTGGGATATAGTTTCTCACTAAAACGGTATTCTGAAAATTTTCACGAGATCGGAAATCATGTCGCGCGAGCTGCGGGCATAAGCTAGTTGAGTATATGATTCAAAGTAGCAAAAGTGAAAATATTGATTTTTCTATACATTTTTCGATTCTGCTATAAAGAGTTGCTCAATTTTGTGAAACAATTAAAAAATTCTACTCACTATTATGTGTACCTATAGAAAAATAGATTGTAGAACAAAATTTTGAGAATATAGAGCGCTGTCCACGTATTAAATTTGAAATATTTTGAGTTTAGTTTGTTTAAATCTAATAGCACAGAAGTGGCTTGTCGTCTAGCTATCTATAAAATATGTTACAAGTTGATAAATTACTTGATTACAGCAATATTATTTATTATTATCGGTATATTTCATTATCGGATCGGAAGTGACACACTCCCTTAAGGGCGAGTGTCGTCATAATTATTGATTACTTACCTTAAAAGGGTCAATTGCCGGATAAAATGTTATTTTTCCCACGATACACTAAGATTACTGTAACAAGCAGGTAATATTTTATTTGAGAAGACTAGTAGTTGTTGCAATAATATAAGCTTGTAATAAATGCTAGATAATTTATAATGTGTTTTTAGATATGTAAGTATATTATCTAAAAATTACCTAAGAAAATAATTAACATTGAGATTTTTTGAAAAAAAAGAGTGTATTAAATTATATATCTCAGATAATATTTATAACAACAAACGGATAATACGAGCTACATAACTGCTATTGTAATGACGCGAGAATTATCAAAAAATATATACATATTTTTCACCATAATAATATTTATTTTAAAAAATCCTTTACTTTCATGCTGGTCTAGAAGCGAATATGAATGACTATAAATCATTATGAGAGGTCTTTATAGGATCACTAGAAGCCAAAACTATACTTTTTTGAAGTTTTGTATGTCTGCCTGAGTTTTTACGAGCGGCACACAAAAAACTACAGGATAAGATTTGATGCGGTTATTACAGAAGCGTAGGAAGTCTAACTTTAAGTTTCATTTTCATACGCCGTTTAAAACCCGAGATATTGACAATAGTAGTTACGTGCGGATGACGTCGTGGGCATAAGCTAGTGTCATGTAACTGTAATATTATCTATAATGTATCTGTAAATTAGAAAAATTTAATTTTCATTGTGTCAGTTTACATTATTTTTATCATAGTAACTTCCACTTGAACAACTTTCACCGAATAATATATAAATCATTATAAGATAATACCTGTTTTAATTCAACTAACAACTTGTAATCATATTGTAAATTAACTAAATATAGTTTATTGAACCAATTAATTTTAATTAATTTAACAACAGGAAATATAATTGGCCTCAAACATATTAAAATTACGACTTAGTCTTAAGTAATATGCTAAAAATATATTAGGTATACCGTATTATGCGTATTATGTCTTTATCCTTTGCAGACAAGACAGAGCAAGAACTCGTAGGCCTCGAATGGTGGGCTTATTTGTGAAATGGAGATTTCGTTAATGAGAGAAGTTGCTAGCCTTTCGCCTAAGAAAAAAATGACTTATTTTCAGCCCTTTCCCTCAATTGTCTTTTTCCATTTTTGCAGGAAAAGAAGCAGTTGGCACAGGCACTGTTCTTTTACCTCCAGATCAACATGGAGGCAATATAATATGTAGCTTATAAAAACACTCAATCAACTAATTTAAATTTATTATTTTAAAAATCAAAATGTCGTTTAAAGAAACCACAGACACTGAACTCTGAGCGAAGAATAAAATATTTTAGTAATGCTTTTTTGTACGAAGCTCACGTATGGCAGTATTTCCTCTGTTGCGCACATTTACAGCAAATCGGAATGTATGGTAATGTATCTGTGATACGACCCATAAGGCACATGCGAATAAAGTACAAGATGAAACGTTGCGTGTTATTTTGTTTGGAATATATTTCATTATTATTTGCATAACAATACAATACAACATAATTACTATTGTAAAATAATAATAAAAAAGACATAATTACAGAAAATAAATAATTATTTGATAGACAAAAATAAGTTACGAAAAATAGACCCATGATCATAAAAAGGCAAAATAAAATACGCTAGCAATGTACATAACAGATGCCTTATCAAATTCCGATATCAAAATTCATAATCCGTTCCAAAAATATAGTTCGGGATCAGACATTTTTATTCACCCGTTCAAATTGGGTGCCTCGATAATGTACACTACGTTATTTTTCGCCAGACGCATCGTATGTTACGTAAAAATATTCATAGAACAGAACGCTGGTATGATTGAAGTGTTCAAACGAATATTGTACTTTTTGCTTCATGTAAGGCTTCAGTGAATCGAACGAAGTATCGTTTTACCCCTTTTATTTTTCTCCTTTGTTGGATTTGGGGAAAAGCTTGTGTTACTTGATATTATAACCTTCCGTTGGGACGAATGATGGCACGTTTGCTTTTGATTATCCACACTAATATCATAAATGCGAAAGTGTGTTTGTTCGTCCGTTTTTCACGTCAACACGGAGCAACGTAGCAGTGTAATTTTTATGTGGAGATAGTTGAAGAGTGACATAGGCAACTTGTTTTTATTTTATTTAACGCGAGCGAAGCTGCCGCCCAAAAGTTAGAAAACATGACCGAATCATAGAAAATTTAACAAGAAAGTATAACAAGAATTATGATACAAAATACAGATATATACACATACCTACAAACACAAACACAGACGAACACATACACACGCAGATATAGACGTCAAATTTATAACACCCTTCCTTTTGCGTCTTGGGTTAATTAAACCGGGAGATAAATAACACCTTATTAAATGATCTAGTTTCCAAAGAATGTAAATTACGAAACGAATGAGATAAAAAGTTTCAAATGAACGATCTACAAATGTTCTTAAATCTAATCACAATACAAAGTAAATCCGTGACAAACAAATAAATGCAATTAAAGATTATGAAATGAAAGATGAGATGGTACACGATAGCAAGCGAGAGGCACGATGTCAATCATACTAATCTGTTAATTGCTAGACTTAGATAAATTATGTTTTGATCTTGATACGTGTCAATTACACGAGTAGCACATTCACAAGTAGGTATTATTAGGACTGTAGATATAAGATCAGTTATTTTTAACCCCTGACACAAAAAGAGGGATGATATAAGTTTGACATTAATTTCTGTTTGTAAGTAAGTGTATCAATCTGTGCACTGTTGCTTTCAAACGGATTGATCGATCTCGATGCGGTTATTTTCATTTGAAAGTCAGTCCTTGCGATAGTTTTTAGTTAAGTTTAGTAAAAATCCTTCCTAAAATTTAAATAATTTCAGCAGTCTTCAAAAATTATGCATTTTGTCACATTGTGTTTAATTTTTTTTATTTAATCTTGTAGAAACTGCATAATATAATCTGATGTTTACATAATACATTGTTCTAAGATAAAGGATACCAAACGAGCTAGTTTGTTACCTGATGTTAAGCGATCACCGCCCGTGAATGGTGCTACTCAAGAGGTGAGCAAAGAGTGTTTCCTGTTTTTTAAGGATAATAGTCCTCGAGCTCTCTCATTCACTGATTGACTGTGTTTGTTATGGTGAAACAAGAAAACTCGTAAATTAAAATTATTTCTGTATTTAAATTTCCATCCATTTTTGCAGCATCATTAAGTCTAATATATGTTTGTATTTTGCGCTAATAATATTTTTAAACGCTAAGAGTTTTCAAGATTTTTATCATTAAGAAGGTCATAAGTCACGGGTGTACGAGCCACGCCATTAGTTCTACAAATAACGCCTGCAAAAGTAATTTATCTTTAAACGTATGTATGACAAAGTACAAGCTTGACGTTAAAAAGTATCGTCGCATGAGTGAAGAGATTTACAGACCACCTCAGTCTTCCGTGAAGATGGATGCTGAAAAGTATCCGAAACGTCGGAGCTCAATAAATAGTTACACATAAAGCAATTAATCTAAAGTCTGAAAACAGTATAAATTCCTTTGTGTGTAGTGATTAAACCGCGATAAAATCCGTTAAATTTGTTTCATTTCAATGTCTAATATTCGCGTAAACTTAAGAAATTATTATGAGATTTACAGAGTAAAGTACAGTTTATATATATTCACATTGAAAGAATTCACATTTCCTAAAATGTGATACAGATATAGTATCACGTCTGTATTCCTTACGGGGTAGGGAGCTAAGAGTCACTAGACGTGAAGGCCATACTTAGCAAAATAGTGGGCTTATTGGTAAAATGGAGATTCAGAAATAGTGACAGGTCGCTAGCCCATCGCCTATGAAAATTCCTGTTTCAAGCCCTTTCCTTTGATTGAGTTTTACAATTTTCACGTGAAGAGAGCTGGCATATTCTACTTTTTTTGCTTCCAGACTAGCGTGGAAGTAATAAAACAGCTGTACCTAAAATGTGGTAATAAAACAGCCGTAAAGCCTCCAAATATTTAAATATAAAATACCAGTATTAATAAATAATAATAAACTAGTATGTTAATATAAGTATGTAAGAAAGCATTCTTTTTGAATATTATTTTTACTTTTTCTTTAAACGTTTGCCCTCTGGAAAGTATATACTCATGTGTTCTTGATACGTTTATAACGAGTACAAATGACGAGTTACTAGCTCTTTCCTTATTGCACTGCACATGTAGCATTAAAATGTAATTTTATACATTAGTGTGATATTTTAAATGTAAGATTGCAGCTGAGATGAGCTTAGCCTGATGAGATGAGTAGAGCAATATCAGAATTATTTTTTTTACAATTTCTAGAGGGATGTGCGTGTGACGGGGAATAATGATGATGCTATGTGATGCAGATTCTTTTTTTAATATTATTCTTTAGCTGTTGCAAATTTTTTATTGTTTTATTTTTTTAATAAGACTGCATCTTAAGCTATAAAATAAAATAAATAATAAAATAATAAANNGTTACACCACGGAGGTCGTCGCTATGTGTTAGCTATGTGTTAGGGAATAATAAGATAAATAATTGATGATGTGTTGTACAGATTTTGTCTTCAATATTTTTCTGCATCTAATTAAGTACGAAAAAAATATAAATTACAATTAAAGATTACATACATACAATGACGAACTTATCCCATGAAGGGATCTCTTCCAGTCAACAAGTGATAGACTGAAAAAATAACACAAATCAAAAGGTATTTTTGTATGTTTTAAATTCGCAACGTTTACTATATAAACAACGTTTATTATATATAATAACAACGTTTATTAATAGCAATACTAAGTCCACTACTACTTATCGTAAAATGGCTATGTATATAATTTGAAGTTAAAATATCAGTGAGTTAATAAAACGACTCTAAATTGACACATACATCGACTTGTTGCCATAAACTGGCAAAATTCAATGTATCATCAGGGACAAAGGGTATCCGCGCGCGTCCGAAAGCAATAAAAAATGGCAGTTTAATTCCATTTAATTGGGCAATGTACGTAGTTCGGTTCCCACATGTGGGCATTTCAAGTTTGCTCGTAAAACAGTCTACGGAGGGCTTATCGCTCATAAAATTATAACGGTTTCTCTAAAGCCGAGTTCACACCTGGTCCCGAAATAAATAACATATAAGGACAACTCACACAAATAAATTTGGCCCGCAAACTAAGTTCGAAACTTGTATTATGCTATACTAACTCAACGATAACATACGCTATAATAAAAACCTGGGACAAATTAGAAACAGAACATTTTTCCGTCATAACCTGACCGGAGATCGAAAACGGGACCTCCCGATTAGCGGTCATGTATGTTAACTATTACACTACGGAGGTCGTCTAATAAATCCCCAGGGACACTGACAAATGTTAGTCCATAAAGATGAAGTGAAAAGTGTTAATAAACATAACTAATTGCAAAATCACTGCATTGATGTAGTTAAGTAGATAGTAGAATTATATGCGTTAGATATACAGTGTTTTTTTTTTATTATACAGCATATTTATGGCACAAATCTCTATCCATGATGGGAACGAAATAAAAAGAATGTACCACCTATGTCTCTGCCTGCTCAGGATGAAAAAAGGCAATCAAGGGAAAGAGCTTAAACATGGGGTTCCTCTCATAAGCGAAGGGCTTGTCTCTATATCTGTACTTCTATTCTATTAACGTGCCCACCATTCAGCTTAACGTAGCTTTCAAGGCTAACAAATCTAGGTTTTGTCTATCCTGATCCTTTGATGATATTATATATATCAGATAGAAAAAAAAACAGTTTTCAATTATGTAGGTTTCAAATTTAATTCACCCTGATCAAATCATTATATAACCCCAATTTATTTTAAAGTTATTTTTATTAATCACCAACCGACCGTGCCCACTTCGCTGGGCGTTAAGTATAGCCTATAGCACTCCTGAATAGCGTAGCTTTATGATTGTGTACTAATTTTCATAACGGGTTCTGTGTTTTTGAAGATTAGCCCTTACAAACAAACAAAGTTACAAACTTTACCACTTTATACTATTAGTATCGATTAAATGAAAGTTTAATTAATTAATCAATCATTAGGGATTTTTTTGATAGGGTCCTCTATTTTTTCTTGTTAAAAAGTTGCTTTCTGTCATCATGTCATATCGCGCCCTTATCGTTCAAATATTTCAGCATTTGTCCTTTGTTTTACGACCAGTTCCCAGAATGAAGGTTTTAGATAAACAGAAATCGATCAATTTGTACCATGTGTTTAATTTGAAATATATAAAAATACCTAAGCAAAGCAATTTTTTTATGTCAGAGGGAAGCAAATGATGTTAAGTGATCACCGCCACCCATAGACAACTGCAACACCTTCGGGGTTACAGAAGCTTTGCCGGCCTATAAAAACCCCCGCCCTCCCCATATAGGGAGGGCGGTACAAATCACACAAAATGAGTTAGCCCCAAACAAAGTTCAAGACTAGTATTATTGGATACTAACCGTAACTGCACTTTATTTTATAATAAATACATATATAGATAAAATCCATACCCAAGCCAATCTGAAAAAGACCATTTTCCATCATGACTTGACCAGGATTCGAAGCCGGGACCTCTTGGTTAAGAGGCAGGACTATACCACTGCGCCAACGAGGTCACGAGGCAACAAGGATACATTATTGTATCATCATCATCTGCCTGCCCTGCTCCCATGTTACTTGGGGTCGGCGCAGTATGTCTTATTCTTCCATACTCTCCTGTCACTTGCTAAAAGGCCATTAACACCCTTTTCCCTCATATCCTTCTTCACACAGTCCATCTATCTTTTCTTTGGTTTGCCTCTCCCCTTCCATCTATTGACATTCATATTCATTAATCTCATTTTAAGGATACATTATTGTGTATTTGTATCAAAAGACAATAAAATATATTTACCCGCCATATTGAAAATTAGACCAGTTAACCTGGTCTAAAAGGTCTTAGGGTCACCCGTTTATATCTCAATTTGGATCACGTGATATTTCACATGTGTCGGTTGCAAAACACTTAACATACAAAGGTGCATGCACGACACACCTTAAGGAAATGCCTGATGGGGTACCATATGTGTAATATGGTCAGCAGGAAAATGTAATAACTTCTGCAATATATTACTGTTGAAATATTGATTTCATAGAACGATAGATTGATTTATGAGTGTGGTAGTTAATGGTATACAAAGCGGTCTTTTTGCGATTATTTTTATGTATTAGAAAACTTAACATCAGTACAATTCATACGTACGATGTTAATGGCCCATAATTATAATAAATGTCTTACAAAGCATAAGTACCTATAATAAAAACTTAAACAGTTTTTTATAATTAACAATAATTAAACGTTTTTCTAAAATTATAAACGAGACTTTCACACTGTAAGTAAAAACGTTAACTCTAATTTAACTTTAATGTGAATTTAATTAAAATTTACTTCGAGATGTTTAATATTTTTAAATCAAATAAACAACGTTACGTAGTACAAAAACACCTCGTTCTTATTTTTGTCTTATAAGGTTTAATTGCAATAAAAAGTCAATAAAATGGAAAATAAGAAAAAAGACAAATTTTTGAGTGGCATAATTCTGAACGACGTCAAAACCCAGGTAGTCATTTAAAATTTCCTTTAAATCTCTCATCTTAGCTAATAATAACTAAATTTTCCCTCCTGCTGACAAAAGTACCCTTCATCTTCCCTCGAATAATCCTATTGTAGACAAAATCCAAATAGGTATTTCCGATTGAAGTTTTAAAAGGAAAAATCATGATAGAACCTTTGAATAATCTACTTACACTCCCTGACGGTACTCATTAAACTTATTATACGCATTACATTCGCCTGGGCGCAACGGCCGTAGTTAAGATCCAAGTAGACCCTTCAAAACTGCGAGATTGATAACCTCCACATATCCTTATCTCGCCATTTCGTAACCACTTATAAGGTTTCTCCGGGAAAGCCAAGGGACGGTAATGAGTTTGTGGCTTCGACACTGTGTTATTTTGTGTGAAGATTTTATGACAAGACGACAATGCTATACAACCTGCAGACGGCATTAATGAAAGAAATAAAGTTAATGTAAAATAGGGTGACTTATAAAGGATATATATTTCATTATGATTATTGATAAATTAATAAATAAATAATATAGGGACAATTACATAGAGAAAGTACAGAAAACCGAGGATCGAACTCGGGACCGTAATCAGATTACGCCACTTAAGTCGTCAATGTTGCGGTTGAATTTTCTATTAATATAAAAAACTATGCTAAGCTAGCTAGACCAAAAACATATTATAAGCATTTTCTAGACTACATCATATTAACCTAACTCACAATGTCACTAGCGTAACCCTATCGAAGCGTAAAGATAAATCTGTAATGTATGGTCACGTTTAACCGAGCAATACTCGGCCAAAGTGTGGGCAAAGCATAAGCACTTGATCGTGAATCGATAATTGGGTTTTCGCTCGAATAGCTTTTACGAAGGCCGTGGTCAGGCCGAAATGTCACAAATTATAGTAGCTACAGAATAGATAATTCAATTTTTTTATTACTAAACTGCTAAATAATGACCAAAAATAGTGTAGACGGTTCGAATAGAATCAGTATCTCATTATTACTTATGAACTATATGTACTTAAAATAATATATATACATGTGTGTATATATTACTAAGATTTCTATTTAATAATATAATAACTCAATCAAACATCTAGATTACTGCATTTCGGAACAACCACTGCTAAGAATTTATCGAAAAAAAACTCAAGGTAGGGGTTTGATTAACTAGTTTTAGTTAGGAGTTAATTTATAGAAATTGTATATTTTAAGTCAATATATATGTAGTTTTGGTTCAACAAAAGAATTTTTTTTAAAAGAAAGTTTACTTTTATAGAAATTATTTTTGTAGGCAAAAAACTAATGGAAATTGATCATCGCAGCTTATCTGATTAACATAATTAACTAAATCCTTTAATCCATCTTGAATGTATTTAATTAAATTTGTTTATTGGGATTAAAAATATTTATATCTTTTTAATTCATTAAAAAAAGTTATGGTTTGGCTTTTAAATGTTTGATTGACACAACGAAGAAAATTTGAAATATTAATAAAACAAAAAAATATCTTATTCGATATGAGTTTTTTATAGTGCCAATATAATATTGGCAAGGGCGAGTAAATAAACTATGATTGTAGATGAGGGTTTAGAATTGATCTGAATCCGATTTATGAATGCCTTAAGAGACATATGACTGACAGCTTATTATTTATTCAGTTACAATAGGTGCAAATTTCTGTTCATTTCATATTTTGTAACGAAATAGAGAGAGGGATGTTTAATGTGGATCAGCCATAAATACTGAATGATTAGAAACAACGTCAGCAAAGATAACAAAAACTGGACGTGCTGTGGACAAAGACGGATCTGTCTACTCTACTTGGGGTTGCAAAAATATATATGTACATACACTGATAGCTTTTATCCTTTAGAATCTGATTCTAAGATTGAAAGTTTTAGGTAGGAACTGACTCTTACAAAATAGTTAATGATTCTGCTAATGAATTCAGCGCATATCTGCGTAATGCAAAGCATTATAGATTGAATTCTAAATAAATATGTCAGAAGTTCAAAGTTTTTGCAATAAAGGATAGACATCTTTTGTGTCAAGTTTTATTAAGTATATAGGCAATTAAATTGTAGAATTAGAAGATTTTGATTTCTCATTAATGTATATTAATGAGAAATCAAAACTTACTTTTGAATATACGTATAACTAGCTTTTGCCCGCGGCTTCGCTCGCGTCAAGTTTAATGTGCTTGGGGAATAGAAAGAGACAAAAATAAACCTATGTCACTCTTCAGTTCTTTACCTATCTTCACAATAAAAAATCACACTAATCCGTTACTCCTTTTTGACGTGAAAGACAAAATAAAACACACCCTTTCCCATTTATAGTATGGATTATTTTAAAACGGAAACAATACTGTTGATTTCTGGTTGACATTCTCATGTTGGTCAATCAAGAAGTTTATTTATTTCAACCTTTATTAAACCAATAAAAGCAAATATCAAGACTTACGTGTGAAACTTTTTATCCAAAGTAAGATGTCGAAATATTTGAATTGTGTAAACATCAGTCTATTTTGATCTAAACGACTGTTTTGTGAACGTTGTCTCGTCCACTGTGTTCACTGACATGGAATTATAATATACTGGGTCGTCGAATATCATATTGTATTTGTGTTACTTAGTCATGCGGTTATTTTGTAATTTTATTTGGAGCTGTGCTACAATCTATGCCTCTGAATCAAGAGGTTTTGCGTTCGATTACTAGTCAGAACACTGTGGAAAATGACCTTTTTTGATTGGCCTGAATCTTGGATGTTTATCTATATTGTTCAAATTCTGTGACGTTGAATTTGTATCTTGTAATACAAGTCTCAATTTAGTTTGGGGCTAAGTCAATTTATATTATTTGTTCCTTTAGATTTATATTCATTTATTTAAAAAGCCTTAAAATTTTTTCGCAGATTTATTAACACATAGTATGAAGATATATAAACATATACATAAATATCCATAATACGACTGACTAGAAAAAGCAAATAGTTCCACAGACAAACAAAAGACTACTATAATTATTTTTATATTTTGATTTTGTTCATATAATTGGCTTTTTTTAGTAGATGACAGATATCTTAATTCACAAACGAGTCTCCAAGTCTCGTTCTAAAGAGTGGGTTTGCATGACTGATAGTAATTTTCCTATAAATAAGTATCACAATTCATCATCTGCCTTCCCTGCTACCATATTATTTGTGGTCGGCGCAGTATGTCTTATTCATCATACTGCATACTGTTTTGGCATGCATTTTACAGCCGGCCGCCTGCCTGACACCAACCCTCCTTGGGAATGCTCTCGTAGTGTTTTATCGGCCACGACGCGGTGACCCATAAATTGCTGGTGGTATGTACTGAGCCTCCCAATTCCCTTAGTCACCTTTTACGACACCCACGAGAAAGTATGGGGTGGTGCTATTCTTTCTCCGGATTCATCACACGGATTATAAATAAGTATCACAATTATGACCATAATTAGTTGGCAACATGATACAAGTAATTCAAAGAGTAAATTTAACATGCGATTAACAGATTATATAAGGTACAGCTGTGGTACAGATCAGTGGCCGTATAGTATGTGTCATGTAACGTTTCAAAACCGCAAGATTGACAGGTCGGTGCGTTCTGGGAATTTGGCCGAACGTAAATTCTCTTCAAACTCAACCTGGCTTAAATATTTTGCGGCCGAGTTAACAATTTTAGGAAAATGTAGGAAAAGGAAGAAGCTATGAAGCTTGAAATATGCAAAGGATTCGGTGTTTGAAAAGAAAATTATTATTATGTTACAACAAACCCGTGATTTTGTTAGTGGAATGGAGATTTAGAAATAGTGACCCAATTCCCTACGAGAATACCTGTTTCAAACCTTTTTCCTCCTTGATTGACTTTTACAATCTGCGTGGGAGGTGTAGCAGCTGGTATGTACATACATTCTACGTTTTTCTTTCGCTCCCAGACTATCATAGAATATAATAGGCAAGGCTAAACATTTTTGACTAGACATTTTTATGTAAGTTTCATTACATTATAAGAAGCCTTTTATTAATCTCCAAGTCCATTCCTAACTGTGTAACTAAGTATAACTTTAAAAAAAATTCATAAGAGTTTTTTTAAGTTATACTTAGTTAACTTGCTACTTTTTTCATCACGGTCTCGACTCTCTACAGCCGGAAGTTTTTCAGTTTACATTTGCATAAATTAAGTAGACTTTTCCTTAAAACTTAAGAAATATGGCAATTAAGCTTAGCTTTAATTGTTCCGGCCGCTCCAAATTAATTGATACAAGGCGGTTTCTTTCATTTTAGCTTTATATTTCAGAGAAAAAAAGTGAATTTTTCCTTGTGAAGTAAGTTCTATCCATGTTTTTGCCTTATTTTCAAACGCGCCAATTTATTTTTTGACGCTTTACGGTTTTTCTTTTTTAATTACTATTCCAATTTAGTAATTTTATTTTAAAAAGGTTAAATGCTTTATAGCCCGGTATAAGAACTGTTTATGAAAAATTATGCATTAATATTCAATTTCTAATAAACGATGGAGGCGAATACTCATTTTTAGATATGATTATTTGGCGATCAAACATTTTGTGTTATCAATATTAATATTCTATATACTTGTATCAGCTAACTTAAGACAAGAATATCAAAAAGCATCTTATTCTTCTCCAAGATTTATCTTCATTGTCTTTACTCATTATTGTCTAATACAGATGATAGCATAAAAACATTAATCTGGAAAAGATACTGTTGAAATTAATATTTTCTGATAGTTCATGTCGGTAAGAGGGCGTAAAGGCACCACAAAGAAGATATATCATGACGTCTAGGAGTTTTAATGTATTGGCAGCAAACTAAGAGAGCCGTGAATTATGGACACATAAAGAGTTTTAGTTTTTAAACTCCGACGCAAAAAGAGGGGTTATATTTAATAAATTTGATATATTATTATAAGTTTGACGCATGTGTGAACGGCTGAACCGATTTTGATAATTCTTTTTTTTTTAGAAAGTTGACTTAATATAGAGTATTGTTGGCTATTTTTTCTTCTGATATCTCCCATGTACAGACATGGCTCGGTTACAGTTTTATTAGATACTAGCTTTTACTCGCGACTTCTTATGCATTAGATATTTTCTTTAAGCAGTTGCTTTATTTTGAAGGTCGTACTTAAAATGTGAAACTCAAATGTGAAACTCATTGCATTACAATCGGCCCACCCGAAAAGTAATTTTTCCCATGGGAATGCGCTGTTTACTCGCGGTAAAAATAGCCTATGCCCTTTCCCAGGTCTCAAACTATCTCCATACCAAATTTCATCCAAATCGGTTCAGTAGTTTAGGCGTGAAAGCGTAACAGACAGACAGAGTTTCTTTCGCATTTATAATATTATTATCGATTTATATGAGCGCCTTTTGCGCTGTTAGTCATGTTAAGTAATTTGTTTATGAATAAAGAGCCTCAGGCAAAGCTACTCGTAGTTAAGAACGACAATTTTATTATTCAATACAAACAATTTCTATTCTCAGCATGGATGAAAAGGAGATATAATAACATGAAAGTGGTCTCCTTTCCTTGAACGACAAGGCGCATATTGCGTTTTCTCTGATCACGAAGTGGCCCGCCCCGGGTTAGAATTCGGAGTGGTACAATGTATAAGAACAAGAAAGAAAAAACTAGAATATTATTTTTTTAAAGTAAAATATTCTATGTTTTTACGAAATTGATAGGAAAATTTTCAAATTAATTTAATTTTACAATTCATGACGCGCAAGGGATTATTATTGTACTTCAACTCTTTTAATTTAAAATAACAAGTTTAACAGTTCACACCTAATTCATGGTACAAGAATCTATGCTTTTTTCATGTATTCTAGTTTTAGAGAGAGATGTTTAAAACGATCAAAATTCTTACAGTTGCATATCAATACATATACAATGTTTTATTATTTGTGAAACCCAACTTGAACCTTTTTACTAAACGATGCGACGTACATAATCTTAATACTCGCAATAAAAATAAACTTAGGATGCAGAGATTTAGGCTAAAGAAGGTGCGTCGGTCTTTCGTGGGTC
>JADGIL010036952.1:0-10585 GCA_020352625.1 Cactoblastis cactorum
AAATGTGACCAGTCTTTGGAGAGATCTTTTCAATCTAATTAAGTTGATAGAAGAAATATTGTTTAGGTGAAAAACTTTTCTCAAAAAAGAATTTTCTTATTCGAAATCACACGCAAACGAAGTTGCGGGCACAGCTAGTTTATATATAAAATCGCTATTGAAATCTCTACGTCAAATCCATACGTCAAACTTTTTACACCCTTATTTTTGCATCAGGGGTTAATAATGGCGAGATAATTTAAAAACGGATAAAAAATATTTTTGTTTCAGTCGGCAACACAGTAGACATTTTGAAAGGCTGCGTTCCCAAACAACAAGCGGATTCAGTCTGCGTCGGTCTTGAGTCCGTCGAGCGGGCTCGTGGCCACAGCGACGCACGATGTTACATCTGCGACCGAAACAACTGCAACGCAGCTGGTCAACTGCATGTGACAATCACTGTACCTCTCATTTCTCTTATATTGTACTGCATATTCAGATGAAATAAGTGGGTAACACTTACACGTGTGTTAAAAGCATGTTTCTCAGTGTACTTTTCATACCCGTTAAATTGTACTACATACGTATATACGTAACGATCAATTTTACCTGAATACGTATAACGTATTCAGGTAAAATTGATCCTGAAGAATTGAAAATAATCTAAGGCTAATAATAATCTAATTATTCTATTATTTTCAATTTTTCAGAAGGACAGAATTTATGTGAGCACAGAATTACACTTAATTAAAGCGAATCAACAGGATTTGTAAAAAGTGTTCAATCATTAATCGGACACCAATCAATAAAATCTAACGTTAAATATACATATATAATACGAAAAGTGCCATCGGTTACTATTTCTCTTCCCCCACACCCCTAAAATTGACGCAATCGAAGCCGCGGGCAACAGCTAGTTGTATTAAATATTATTCGGATGATATACCTACGGGTCTACATTTACACAGGAGACTCATATCCATTACACATTGTACATCAAAACTAAGTGAATAGGTAAAATAGCCGGTAAAAATTGTGTTGCGTGTCGCCAAGGCTGATTATGATAACACTATATGACTACCTATGATGTTTCTATAACATTGTTAATTGTTACAGAAACCTCATAGATTTTTATTATCAAATACTATTTCAAAATATATTTTAAGCAGGTGTAAAAAGTACCCTACATTCGTATAATATACCTAAATTCTTTTGACAACCTCCGTTGTGTATAATTATCATGCCTGTCCTCTACTCGAGAGGTCTCGGGTTCCATCCCGGTCAGGTTAAGAATAATAAAGTTGTTTTATATGTAATTATTATAAAATATAGTATAGTTAAGTTAGTATTCCACAACTTGTGTACTTGAGGCTAATTCAATGTGATTTGCCCCTATAGGTAAATATATATATATTTTTTTTTTGTTAAAATTTTGTAATTTTCGTCAATCTAAATATTTTATAATTATTTTCTAATAAAACGGCACACATATATAAAATTGTTTTTATTGCTTCATTCTTTGTAACGCCACGTAAATAAAAAATTACCAATAGTCAAATAAAAATCCTTCAGAAAATTTACATATCCCACGTAGCAAATTGAGGCATATTTAGACAGTCGACGAAAGATTCAGCAATTATCACAAAATTCTAATTTAAACAAATATGTAAAATTTATTGAACTAAATTAAATAACGCTTAAATATTTTCCATCATATTAAAAAAAAATTGAAGTTTATTTGTAAGCTTATTTTAGTCAAAATATATTTTCTCTTAAACTTTGAATGCATGTGCTATAGTGTAAATGCCTGGCCGCAAAAAAGCATAACAAAAATTCGGTTTATTAATTTCAGTGAGATCAGTTAATTTTGTGAGTTTAGTGTATTCAGTGAGTTTAGTGTAATCATTGAGTTTAGTGTATTCAGTGAGTTTAGTGTAACCATTGAGTTTAGTGTATTCAGTGAGTTTAGTGTAATCAGTGAGTTTAATGCATTCAGTGAGTTCAATATGTATGGAAATTTTAATGAGAATTCAAAGCTTTCATTTATTTTCACACATGTTTTAACTAAAATAAGCCTGCAATTGCAATGAAAATATTTTAAGTTAATAATCTCGTTACAACATAAAGAAATGAATTTGTAATTAACAACTAAACACTAATGGAATGTAATTTAGGTCCATAACCTTATTTTGATAGTCGCCTGTACTTTATTTTAAAATAGAAAACAGAAAAAGATTCCTTGATCTTTTCGAGTCAAATTGCTGAAGACTAGAATACATAAAATGTAAAACAAATACCATTTAGTTATTATAAAAGTACAAAAATCGACGTAAGTAATATTAGGCTATAATTTTATAGGAGTAACATTTTAATTTAGTAATAAGTACAAAAATAAAAGCATGCTGGCAATCTTAAATAGCGGCTTATCGGCATATATAAAAAGATGCATAACTAATCTGTAAGTATTTGATCATCATTAAAAATGAAAAAATTAAATTGTTGAAATAGTAAGCATATCATACAGATCAGCACATCTGAAACAATGTGTTAGAAACATTATCTGACATTGTAATTATGTCGTTTATCAGCTTAAAACATAAATCACATATTTTAACTGTTTATAATGGCAGTCATATTCGTGAAAAAATCACAGTTACTACTTAACATATACAAGGTATAACTATTTGTTTGTACATTAAAGTGTCAATTAGAAGGTTCAAATGTCTGTAAATTACAAATGCAGTGTACTGGTCAAAAATATTTAAAATAAAATGTTTTAGATATTTTGTTTTTAAAACATTACCTAATACTTATCCATTTAATAAATTTTCAGAACAAAATTTTGTTCAAATTAAGGGTTCACGTTCCATACGAAGAAACATAAAAGTCGCAAGATTAAATCTTGTTAATACTCGAGGTTCCGAGATTGCAGTCGTTTCGTTACTACTTAATCTAAGTTAACATTTATATCACAATTAACGCCAAGGCACTCGTTCGAAATGCCAAATCTGTCCGGGGTCTTCTGAGCAACGGTTCGCCGTCACCGGCTCGCCGACACCGCTCGAATTTTTATTTCCGACCAACGCGAGACACAGGCCCGTTTTGGTCTTGATTCTCGGGCCTTTTTGCTCCCAAATCTGTTTAGAGTTACCATTACAAGACCGCCAGACGGCGCGGCCGTTGCCCTTCTGCAGACAGAGCCCGTCGTCGGCCATGAGGAGACCTTCAGGCGTGAAGACCAGCAGCCCTTCTAGTTGCAGGTCGTCGCCGCACGCCGCTCCCGTCGCCAGCCCGCCCACACCTGCACTGCTGTTCACTGACAAACAAGCCCCCCGATCGTTCTTTATCCTCCCAAACCACCTCTCGTCAGTCGGAAAGAAATGCTGAGGCCACACGTTGTCTAAATACCATTTGAAACTTTTGCAGTTCAAGTTCTTTCTCAGTTCAATCCGGTCTGCGACTCGTTGCTTATCACGGACATCAGCCGCCAGACGATTGAACTTGAAGAAGAAGTCCGCATACTCATCCATCCAGACAGTGACGGCGCGGGCTAAATTGTTGTTCAACACAGTCTGGACTCCACCTGGATATTTGTATGGACTATGCCTCCTGAATATGTGACCGACTCGGGAACACGACGTGATTTCGACCCTCGCGCCGCATTGCCACGCCCTCCACGATAGTTCCAAATTCTCGGAGCCCCAGATGGCCATGCCTTCGTCGTAGCCTCCCAAACGCCAAAACAGGCTTCTTCTGACTGCGAAAAGACCTCCCGCCATTGCCGGAGTGGGGTACGGTTTCGATGGATCTTGTTCCTTTTTTTCCATGACCTCTTTGCTCGGAGTCAGCCAACGAAAATGAAGACGCCAGCTGAAGCCACCCCAATGCGCGTCAATGCTTTTAGAATAGGCGAAGGTGTCTTCGTTGAGGAGATCGATGTGAGGGCATATGAATACGTCGTCGCTGCCTGCTCGGTCCAGTAACGGCTCCAGCCACCCAGGTGTCACCTGAAGTTAACATCATTCATTTCATAATAATGTGCATTTACACTGCCATCATTCCAATCTCTTTACACATCGCCATTATGAAGACGTTATTTCTTATTTTTATCTAGTATGGCACTCTGTTACTGTTGTACCATCGTATTGTTATTTATTTTTTATATAACAAAAATATTACAAAGATATTGCTAATATCTTAACACGCCAAACTTTTTAATGCGAGAGGGGCTCAAAAAACACTACTAATAAGTACTACTAATCTAAAACTGAAAGTCCATACATGATATTTATAAAGAGCGCGCCGGGTCCTCAAGAGATCTGGATAAGAGACTTACCTCACAATGAGCATCTAAGAACAGCAGCACATCCCCGGTGGCTGACTTGGCACCCAGCAGCCGAGCACCAACGAGACCAGTTCTTTTGGAGTTCCTTAACAGGTGCACTTTCTTCAGGTCAGCTATGGCGTCTTCTAACTCTTTGCCGAGGTAAGCTCTTTCGCTAGCATCATCCACTAAAATTATCTGAAATTATATAATTACGTGCAATTTTCCGACCCATCCTCCAGCCATTTCAATTTAAATCTTGAAATTAACAAACAGCAAAATATAGGCAGGCCCTAAAAGGGCTGGCTTTTGACGTCGTTAGAAATGGAATGCGAATAATTCGTTTTAAAACATGTGATGCTGAAGATAGTGCGAAGTAGAGACCGCAAATGTAAGAAGAGCAACCCTGAATAACGCAAAAATAGAAGTTTTTACTGTTCAGTAACACACGTAATTCTTATTCTTATATAGAAGTAATCTGTGGATAGCGTTATTGGTTTCACTTTTATGCATATTTAGCTTTCACTACTTAGTTTTTACCGACCTAAATAAAATATTGTTTCTAACTTGCCTGCATGTAATCAACTAAACGCCAAAGTATTCAATATTTAAGTACCTAAACTGTAAATTTATATACTTGCAAATAAATTATTGTTTCTGATCGCCTAGAACAAAAGTATTAATTACCTCTTTAAATAACTGGTCAGGAGATCGCCTTATGACAGACATAACAGTCCTCATGAGAGTTGACCAGGCTTCGTTGTGGAAGACTATGATCACGCTGGCTGTCGGCAAGTTATCCACATCGTATTCCACGCCTCTGCAGCTGAAAAGAGAGGTTTTTTTTCATACCATTTTTCATATCATGTTTAGGTATTCGAGCATAATCATCTATACTAATATATTTAATTTGAAACTTTGTTTGTAAGGGCTAATTTTCGGAAATACTGATCTCATCATGAAAATTCTTTTATATATGTAACATAATACGTTATATTGAAAGCTACACATGGACGAAATAAAAATAGGTTGACTTGTCTGTGAAGCTACACTATTCAGATGGAGTGCTATAGGCTATATTTTGACGCCCAACGAAATTGGCTCGGGTCAGCTAATTGTTTATTATATTTATTCCCATGAGTCACATAGTATGCAGAAAAAATAGCTACCTAGTTGTTTTTGAAGCATTTGTTAGTGTGACCATTTAATTTTGTACTTAATGCTCTGCCTGACCCTGCTATCTGCATCTTGTTTTGAACAATAGTTACAATTACTTTGTTAGATAATTAGCAAAAAAATATACTATACACACACATTGTTAAACACGCAAATTCTTTAAATGAATGCTGACATACCTATTTAACATTGCCACTAATTCGGCGTCAGAATGTCCGAAACTAACAATGGATTTCCTGCGGTTCTGATTAAGTGATATGGAGAAATTAGTAAATTAGATCACATCACATAAGTTACAGAAATATTTTAAATATTTCAGTTAGACAAAAAAGCTTTGATAGAGTATCGACTTTAGACAGAGACACACAGAGACCATGTTTAAAAGAACAGTAGGTAAATTTGTGGAATGTATATTTAGGTATATAACCTAGCCTAGAAACATTATAAGCCTTGATTTTTTGACATAACTTTTATAACATACATGTGAATGGAAGCAAGTGACACATTCTACATTTTACTTTTACTGGGAGCAACGGACATGCAAGCAAGCTTTGAAAACGTATAAATAATACAATAAAATTTAGGTATTTACAATGTGATATCTATGCAATTAAAATAAAGTAGTAAATATTTTACTGTCTTATTCTTTAAAGTCAAATCAACAAAAATTAAACAAACACAACAGTTACCATTCACATACAGTTTTGTAACTTTTATTTAGATTACAATATAGAGAATTTCTACTCCATGGATTTTTTACCTTTCACTTCTCATGTCTGGAAGACTTCTATTGATAGATATCTTGTCACCAACTACAATGTTGTAGTAGTGGAGGGAGAAAAGTTCCTTGGCAGTGATCAGTTCTCTTTGGGAAATCTGCACCGGCAACCCATCTTCCCCAGCTCCTGGCTCCGGGGCATAGCGGTTTGCATTTACCACATCTAAGAGTACAATGATCAATGGTTTTAATTTTTTTAATCCTAACAGATGTAACTTTTTTAAACAAGTGTTAACACAGTAGCTTAATTTTTTATAGAGTATGTATATATATAACATTTGTCACATTTACATCTAATATTTGGAGTACAAAAGGCCCTGATGATGCAATGTGCTTCAGGAGGCTCCTGTCCCAGGTAATAATATACAAGAAATAAATATTAATGTAACTTTTCACATAATTTATTTTATATTTAGTTGTATTTCATTAAAGATCAAACACACCTAATTACGACTAATACTTAGACTTAAAAAATCAGATTTACATTCTTTTTCTGTATTCAGTATTTTGGTACCTACCTGACCTCTATTATTAATGAATACATGCAAATATTAATATTTAGCATTTGTAATTACTTACCATCAGGCAATTTTTTACCGCTACTTCCACCAATATAGTGGCCAACAATAACTCTCATGCCATTTTTATCCAAATAAGAATTGTTATCATAGTTTTCACTGAAAAATATGTATTTAGATTAGTATTATCATAAAAAATGAAAAGTAAATATAATAAGTAACAATCTTTTCTTACTACAAAATTGGCTACTCATCAATATTAAAAAGAAAAATATACTAAGAAAATATATGAGTAACAACGAAGTTCTATCAGGCCATACTTTAAAGCTTTGAAAATCTGAAAATTCCCTTACCCTCGAATGTTTCTTTGTCTTTCCTCCTCAAGCCTTTTCTTCACTGTCTTATGTAGTATCACAGCCACATAAAATATAGCATTTATTAGAAATAATAAAATAATACACAAAGTTATAATTTTTTTCTTACGACCTCTACAAAAAACTGGCCAACATACCTAAAAATAAGCATTTAATCATTTTTAGTTTCAATAATTTATTTAATACAATATAATTGATTTATTATAGAATTATAAAACAAAACCTTACAGATATTAGTACCATAATGAACGTGTTTGAAAAATTCAAAACAAATATAATTCTGAAAAATATATTTTCATTGTCATGTTCTCTTTTACTTTTGCTTTCTTTCCATTGTGATTTTTATTTGTAAAATTAAATTATTTGCGGCCCAATTCGCGAAGCAACTGCAGCAACAATCTTTCATTTCAAAATGTCAGAAAAACTGAGTAGACATTGACATATCATTTTAACTTGACACGACACGATAAAGATATGACTATCCTATATAAACTCTATGGATATGACACTTTTCTTTGATGATATGGTCTGCATTAAAGTGTAGCCGTAATGTTGGTGCTGGATTTTATTCACTTCATACCAATAGAAAAATAATGCAATTTTGTATGTTAAGAAAAAATTATTGACATCAGATCGATATCGGGGCACGAGATAGTTTTTTAAATTAAATAATTGATTTTTAGTATCTAAGATCCACAATATGTTTGGACGAGGTCGTGGTGGCTGGAGACAGCATAACCAGCGTGGTAACAAAGGTTTATCATGGGGAGACAGAAGTTTCGAACCGGAAAGTTCTTCAGGTGGTGTAACGGAACCTAGGCGACATCCGAAGCACTTGCGGGGAAAAGAAATAGGCTTATACTACCGCGATCTACATGGAAAAAAAGCCAAAGGAAAAGGGAAAATAAAGAGGAAGCCTCAGGATTACATTGTTAGTATACGCTTATAAGAATATCAAACTATGAGCTTATTAAAAAAATAATTTTAATAACATACATATCTAAACTAATATTATAAAGAGGTAAAGTTTGGACTATGTTTGTTTATAAGGGCTAATCTTCGGAAATACTGAACTGATTATGAAAATTCTTTCACAATCGGAAAGGAATTCAGGAGTGCTTTAGACCGATATTTTAACGCCCAACGAAGTGGGCATGGGTCGACTAGTGTAAAATATTAATGCAGATCTGGAAGTATCACTATAGTTTGGAAACATAATTTTATATTTGAGAACTTCTTTCACAAGAAAAGATAAACACAAGGCAGTAACTCAAAACTCCTTCAAGCTACAGGGCACAGCTTGTAAACTTGTTAACTTTTTTAACCTTTAGCATGCCTTGTCATAAATCCGTGATGACTTATAGGTGTTGTCGTGGATCTGACAAAGCATACAAAAGGTAAATCATATGCAATATTTACTTTCCAATTTCAGCAAAATATAATTTGTGTTTAGTATCTCTCAAGTCACACCATGAATGACCTTTAATCTAATTTTTTAATTCATTAAATAGATCAAGGAACAATATTGTTGTGAGCTCTCTTTGAAAAATGTATGACTATCCTTAGAATTATCTATTAAGAAACAGAAGTATTTCTTGTTTATTATTGTTTTAGTTAAACCTAAAAATTCCAAAGGTTGTTGCACAAAAGCTTAAAGTTGACTTGAGAGCTATATCGAAGCTCGGTTACCAAACACTACAAGTAAAAGAAAAAACAGATGAAGTAGTTAACTTAAAAGAAGACATTGATGTAAATGAAGAAGCTGCTGCAAAAGAAGAAGTTGCTATGAAAGAAGAAATTTCTATTAATGATGAAGTTGATATGAAAGAGAACATTTCCATTAAAGAAGAAATTTCCATAAAAGAAAAAAATTCCATAAAAGAAAAAATTTCCATAAAAGAAGAAGTTGCTATAAAAGAAGAAATTGCTATTAATGAAGAAGTTGCTATGAAAGAAGAAATGTTTATAAATGAAGAAGTTGCTGTAAATGAAGAAGTTGTTATGAAAGAACACATTCCTGCAAATGATGCTATTAAAATGGAGGAAATTAATATGGAAGAATATGATGCTGATAGAGAGCATGTATTTAAGAAGCCAAAACTTCCCAATTGTTCGAAAAACCCATTTCCAGACTCTAGTGGTCTTGATTTTATTCCTATTCAAAATAAAGCAACTTATGATTATGGTAATGACCCAAGACATTCATCTCTTCGAGGAGCTGGAGATTTTAAATATGGGTATAAAGATATTATAACCAGTTCATTTGACCAGAAGCTTGAAAAATGTTTGTCATGTGGAATCAGAATTAAAGAGATTAGTAATGAAACTGTTAAACTGAATAATAATTTACATGATGATTATTCAAGAATGCTAAAACATCCTAGATATATTAAATATTTGGAGTTTAGAAAGAAGCTTCCAACTTATGACAAAAGAATGGAATTGCTGGAAGTCATCAAAAATAATCAAGTTATTGTTATAAGTGGGGAAACTGGGTGTGGAAAGTCTACACAGGTATTTCTTTTTTCTAACATAACCAGCATTTATCTTACGCTATACTTCATTGGTGTACTATCAACTTCATATCTGCATGGATATTCTGTGAGGTTTTTGCGCTATGACTGACATTTTTTATTGATATCAGAATGCAGTTATGATTGCTGGTGTACATAAAAGCCTCCTTCAAAACTCCTACTCAGCATAAGTAAATGGGAAAGAGAAAAAATTAATGCACTTCAAATATATAAAGGATTTTTAATAAAAGAAATTTAATGATTTCATCTGTGTGTTTCAGGTGCCACAAATAATTTTGGATGATGCCATAGAAAATTTCAAAGGTGGCAATGTGAGGATTCTGGTCACTCAACCAAGACGTATTGCCGCCCTGGCATTGGCTAGAAGGGTGGCCGACGAAAGAGGTGAACCACTGGGAAAGTCTGTTGGTTATGTTATGAGGCTTGAAAGGTGAGGTTGAATAAAGGCTACTTGCCCAAGAATAAGTAAGCGTAATTTATTTACCCAAAAAAATATGTTTTTTATATGCCAAACATACTTAATGTCTATAAGCTACTGTTACTAATAGGCTGGTTTTAATCTGGTGAGCTTTTCACCATCTCACAAGTATACAAGAAAAAAAATTGGGAAACCCCCAACTCAGGACAACAATCAACTTTCATTCCATGTCAATAAAGCTTAATTTATTTAGCATGATTTACTGTGTGATTAAAGCTGTCTCTTCATTTCATGTATAAATAAGGGTGATTTCAACTTTTTGAAATTGAACTATTTAGTACTAGAGGCCGCCCGCGACTTCGTCCGCGTGGAAACCCTATGAAATTCAATTAGCAATCAATCCCGCGGGAACTCCGGGATAAAAAGTAGCCTATATGTTATTCTGGGTCTTCAGCTACCTACATACCCAATTTCATCATAATCG
>JADGIL010036975.1:0-19353 GCA_020352625.1 Cactoblastis cactorum
TATAGCAATGGGATCATGTCCCTACCTACAAGATGGCAAAAGATTATCGAACAAAATGGTACATACATATTTTAGTTAAATGTCAATAAACTATATTAAAAAATGTTTTGAATTTTCTTAAAAAATACGAAAAAACTTTTTCCCCTATTTTGATTTTGATTTGATTGAATTAAGAATTCGCAACGTATGCCTATGCCTTATCCCATACAACATTTCCAACACCTATTCTCTTTATCCCGTCTAATAGCATTTCTTTTAGTTATCGCCAGTTTAGGGGCTATTATATCCAGTAGGGGCCTTATTAGAGACCATTTTTTGAGAAAATATACTACTAAGCCCATGAAATCCCCACCACACATATATTTTAGGACTTCAGCCTTATTAAAACTTCTAGAATTAATTAGTTTTTATGATTAAATATTGTATCCACAAACGTCGTATAGAAAGATCATCGATTTAAATTATTTAAAGATTTAATTTGATAAAATTCATTTATTTAAATAGCGCCTTCTGATTATTGCTTGCCAAATTATTTTCTTAGTATTTTTCTCACTTATAGTAAAAAAATTATCCACTGGGTAAACGTGAACAAGTCGTCCTTACAATAATGTTCGTACAATATTTTCGCACTGATTTTTCGGCTCAAACTTCATTCTTCAATTCGACATGATATTTCGTTCTATAGAAAATACTGCGATGAGTGCGTGAGATGCGTTGGTGAGGGATCAAAGTCTTGTGGTTTTGCAAATAGCTGGTCAACATAAACAGAAAAGTATTTGAATATGTCTAATATTTTATTCTTTTAGATACAGCTGTCTGTTGTTAATCCGAACAATAGTCGCACGTTCATAAAATATGTTGTAAGGGATTTTCATATGAGCGGGTCTTGTGAAGCACGTTTTGATGAAAGAATTTGATATTATGATGATATTCATTCATTTAAATTTTTTTAGGGTTCCGAACCATTATCTACACAAAGTGGCAAAAAAAACACTATTGTTATGTATATATTTATTATATTTTTAGTGTTGGTTATTATTGCGGCAACAGAAATAGATCATCTGTTAAAATTTCAACGGGGGCTTTTTAAAGGCCGACAACGCTTTTGTGACCCTGCGGGTGTTGCAGTTGTCTATGGACGGCAGTGATCACTTAACATCACGTGACCCGCCTGCTCGTTTGCCTCCCACTTACATAAAAAAAAACAACATCAAGAATTATCTACATAATCAAATTACCAGTTATATATTACGTACATACATTTTGCTATTATAACAAGTATTTTATAAACAATCCCTTTGCCAATAGATTTTTACATGAATAGGCGAAATGAAAAATGAAAAAGCAAAGAATATATCATTTTCTATTCGCGTAAATTAAAATTTCAACACAGCGATATAAGTTTGGTACCGAGCCAACAGAGTAGCATTTTTAAAAAGTATTTTTCTTATAAAATATCATTTAGTACTTTTCTCTTTATTTTCCTTAGTGAAATATTACAGCTGGCTTTGCGAACCTACTATTTTAGAGTTCCGTACCCAAAGGGTAAAACGGGAATCCTATTTCTAAAACTTCGCTGTCTATCTGTCAGTCATCAGGCTATATTTCATAAATCAGACTGCATGTGATGTGATAATGTCAACAGGTATATCTATTGTCGCTCCAACAACAAATACTACAAACTTAAAAATAAATGTTTAAGAGGGCTCCCATACAACAAACGTGAATTTTTGCGCGAGTCCTTCTCGCACTTAGTGATTTTGTTTTGCTAATGTTTGACTACCCCCGTGGTGTAATAGTTAACGTACCTGACCGCTACTCAGGAGGTCCCGGGCTCGATCCCCGCTCAGGTCATGACCAGGAAAATTACCTTCATACTAATAAGCCCTGGTCTTTGAATTGTTTTACTGTTTAATTCTTTTAAGAAGATTTTAGAATTTTAACCTTTAAATCTAGTAAATGAATATAAAATAAAATAAATTTTGGTATACGAATTCAATTATTTTTTTCTAGTGACAAATCAGACAGATTGAGCTAGCCCTAAAGTAAGTTCAAAGCTAATGTTATGGAATAATTTCCAAGAACTGAGTTCAGTTCTTGAAATTATGAAATTTCACTAGAACAAGACAACAAAATTATCAATACAAGTTTATATACAATTTTACCAAGTGGAGGACTTTGTTTGATAGGTTAATGGATATTTGAACGCGTTAATGTCGAAAACTACAATCACGATTTTAAAAATTATATCGGTATTTGATAGTCCATTTATACAGGAAGACTAAACTGTTTTTTATCCCGTAATTCCGAAACAGTTCGAGTAGCTAGGTTTGCTAGTTATTTTGTGTATATAACTAAATTGCAGATGACACACATATGGTTTACATTACAGTCTTGCCCAAGAAATGGGTGCTTTTATCTCTGTCAAAACTCGGTGCGTAACCACGCCTTGACAGATGGCGCCACTTTGTATGCGCTGTATAAATGAACGTTGTAACACAAAAATACGTTGAGCCCCTGTATTAGTATAATGCAGTAATTTTCCGGGAAATATTGCATAATGACTTATTATGACTCACTTTTTGGGGCGAGAACTCATTTTTGTAGGACTATTACCTTACGTTATTTGAATCTTTTGATAATGATAACTTAGAAATTTAATAATTAAGTTTAAATGATAAAAAAATGTTGCAAATCTTACGATCCTTCAAGAAAAGAGCGACTCCCTGAAAGGCCGGTAACGCTTCTGTGACCGGGTATTGCATGTGTCTATGGGCGGCGGTGATCATTTAACACCACGTAACCTGCCTGCTCATTAGACTCTCTCTTTCATAAAAAAAAGAACTGCTTCACTACTATAGATAGATCGTACTAAAGATAGATATACTATAGATATATAAGTAGGGTACTATAGTCTTGTTCAATATTTCATTATTGAAATGTATACATCCAAACTTATTTAGTATTATGGCCTTTGTGTCAATAACGAGGCTGCGTCTGCCTCGTTAAAAATAAAAAAGTGATCACCTATACTAAATCCCGGACCCAATAAGTTACTTTTAGCGCCAACATTAGTTACGACTCGTTCAGAGAAATAACTTTCATTACCAAAGCCACTTGTAAGCTTTCGAAGCTTTCCCGAAGTCACTTTTGGCTTCCTTAACAAATGGCGGTCTGAAGCCGCCTTAGATCAGTAAATTAACAGACTTTTATAAGAAGAATGTTTCAAATAATTTATTTCAGAACAATGATGTGAAGAAGTGCATGCGATCTGATGCTTTACTGACTCCCTAAAAGGATATGTTATAAATTTAAATTTCTGTGTGTGTGTTTGTGTGTCTGTGGCATAGTACGGGTGGCCCGATCTCGAAGTATTATTTGTAAAAATCGGTCCAACGAATATCAACTCTTTCAAAATGGTTTAAGGCAATTTCTTAACAAACAATCTCTCGTATATAAAAAAAATCTTTGTATACATACCGTAACAAACGGCCGCTGTGCTCCCGAATTTCAAATTTTGTTTCTCCGCTTCACCCCCGGGCGTGTCGCCCTGCTTTTTTCCCTACTTATGTACTACAGCCCAAATATACTGCTTTCTTTTTTTAAAGTTCCGTACCCAAAATATAACATGAATATTTAAATATCTAGTATCATGCAACAAATTTGTTTTTTTGCCGTCTTATATAACCGGTTATTTTTTTTTCTTTCGTATAGTGTTCAGATATATCTGTTCCCGACTGTAGATTTCATATAAACCACAAGGCAGTCCACAAATCACTCCGAAGACAGGTGGATTTAATCAAAGGCTGCCACAAGCTAATTTACGGCCCCGATGGACTAACGGATTATCCTATTAGTCAACTTGAATTGGACTTTTTGAGTTCCCGTCAAGGATTGTCCGGTTTTGGAAGTGATAACCTAATTTAAGCTCTATTATCTGGGGAATTATGACTGTTTTTGAAACAAACTCCGAATCGTCGTTATTCACGACAGAATATTTTAATCGATCGTAAGGGGCAATGACGAAAATACTGAATTAGATATAAGTTGCCTCTAAATATAGATTTCTATTAGTATTATTTGCACACTAGGTTATGCACACGACTGCATTCGCGAATAACTTACTTTATAATGGCAATAACTCGCGACCCGCGAGGTCGTCCTTGCGTAAATACTGTAATATTGTCAATATCTCGGGTTCCAAGCGTCGTATCGAGATGAAACCTATATCATATTTCAAGCAACAAATTCTACAATGCAATAATGAAAACCACATTCAATTTTATCCAGTTGATTTTTGCATAATGCGCGTATAAACATACGAGCAGACAAAAATAAAAAAGCCGTTTTGGTTATTATTTAAAAAAAATTATACAATTTGAAGCAGTTAAATTTTCCAATAAATAAATAAGAATGCGGAATGCGTATCGCATCGCATCGCAGTCTATTCAATTAATTCACGATTAATTTATCCTTTCCGAATTTATGCGATTTATATTCGAACCAAATACGACCAATTGGTTTAATTTAACGTTGCAATAAATACCTTAATGCTTGTCGGAAATCTGATTTATTGCCTGTGAATCACGTTTCTAACGTTATTAAATCATTAAATTTCAGCAATAATTAACATTAAAGTTTTAAAAAACATTATTTAATATGGCAACAAAATGCTACTATGTAACTTTGACATTAAATTCAGTTCGTAGCAAGCATCGAAGTACGATAAATAACTAGACTCACAATCCAGCTAAAAAGCGTCCTTGGTAAAACACTGCTCATCGCTTATAAATGACATTAAATGAGCAGACATCAACTAATCCCTTTAGTTTGATATGGTTTCAACTTGCACACATTAAGACTTAATTTCTAATACATGATTCTGGAAACAAACGAACTTTTTTGAAGAATCATAGTAGTTCTTATCTTTATGGAAGTGAGCACTTTTTTTTTGTTCGATTTTGTTCGGAACTGTGAATCTAGTTCTTTATTATTGATCAAAGATAGATATATTTATTACTAATACAGATAACGTATCATGTATTCATCACTTACGGGGTAGACAGAGCCAAGAGTCGCCAGACTCGAAGGCCACACTTAGAAAAATAATGGGTTTATTCCTGGAATGGGGATTCAGAAATGGTGACAGGTTGCTAGCCCATCGCCTATGACAATTCCAGTTTCAAGCCCTTTCCCTTGATTACTTTTTACAATCTGCGCGGGATGAATAGCAGCTGGCACATTCTACATTTTTCTTTCGCTTCCAGACCAGCATGGAAGATTAAAGAAACAAAAGAAATAATAATCTGGATAATATATAACCCATGAGGTGACATCGTTACATTACACAGTGACTGTCGTAAAAATGAGTGCAATATCATCCCAATAAGATGAATGATAAAGCATGACTCGATCATTTATTTTGACTGACTGCAGAGAAACAAAAGATACAACGTTGTTCCTTAATTTTCATTTATAGATTTTCATTTTTTCAAATTCTTTATAGAAAATGCTTTTGCGTGCTTAAAAATATTAATTAATGTGGAGGAAGTACGTCAGAACCGTTCTATTTTCAGAAATTTTACCTTCAAAAGCTATTTTCACGTCAGTATACACTATTTGTGTATAGTCAGGTACATAAGTCAAAATTTAATACAATAATATAAATTGGTATGTCCCTGCTGCATTCTTTTTTTAACCTGCAGCATGAATGGGCCGGCTCGTTAGGGGAAGTACCATACTCCCACAGAAGACTGACGCATGAACTAGCGGCTATCAGCCGCCATGCTGGGAGAGCCGGAGGCCCAACTTACTTTTTAAAGGCCGGTAACGCTTCTGTGACCCCACGGGTGTTACAGTTGTCTATGGGCGGCGGTGATCACTTAACATTACGTGACCCGCCTGCTCGTATGCCTCCCTCTTTCCCTCTTACATAAAAAAAGTTATGATTATGATCAAATTATCATAATATAAATTAATAAAAATTGCTGTCCGTATGTCCTTAAGGAGTCTAGCCATTTTATTTACATTCAGGTATTGAATCAATATTCAAATATTAAATCTCTTTGATTTGTCTTTCAATTTATAAGGATACCGTCAAATTAAAAACCTTTATCAGTAGAAAAGATTTGAACAAAAGACAATAGAAGTTAATTCCAATAACTCGATACAAAATCGGTTTATATCGGTTTTTTGGTCCTCTCGTGGCGCAATGAGACCGCGCCCTACTTTTCTCCTCTTTTATATATAAGTTGGAATTAAATTGACAACAAACACATACAGTATCACGTTTTTGTCATTTACGGGGTAAACAATTAAACATAGATATGAGTTCTGAAACTTAGCTGAATAATTTATTTATTGGCGGAAAAGAGATTCAGATATAGTGTCAAATAATTAAATAAATATATAGAGAGACAAATCGCATATTTGACTTAGCCCTGAAGTAAGTTAGAAAGTTTAATTATGGGATACTAACTTAAGGATACTATATTTTACAATAAATACGTACATATATAGACTGCGCTAAGAAAGCCATCAAGATAGTAACCTAACGCCTGTAAGAAGAATAGCTTATTTTAAGCCCTTTTCCTCGATTAATGTAAAAGAATATTTATTTTCTCATTAAAAACAATACAGTCACTTACATGAGAAATTTACAATGAGTTTGAATAAACATTAAAATCTGTACAGTGGATAGGTAAACAGAAAAATAAGTAAAATAAGTAGGGAATGGTCTAGGTGGGAATGGTTCGTATACTTACATGGTTTGCATGTTTGCTTATAACTTTTGCAATCTGCGTGGGAAGAGAAGCAGTTGGTACATTCTGTGTTTTTGTTCCGCTCCCGGAGCATCATGTCAGTGATTATTAACTACATTAACTACTACAATACTTATATTTGTACGAGCTGTAATCGTATTTAATATCGCATTATGTACGAAAATTTGTTTTAATTCTCGTACAACTTTTATTCATTTATTATTGAGTTGGAAGTAATTTTAACGTACAAACAGATAGTCGAGCAAGAATCTTGCAATGGTTTCTTTTCAGATATGATACCTTAAAAGTAAATGTCACATTATTTTTAGAATCATAATACGAAAAAATATGAAAGAAAAGGGAATGTAATAAAATATCAGTAAAAATGTATATCTATGCTTTTTATTATGACATCTGACAATCTAAATGTGTCAGGGATTCCGGGATTTTGTTCAGCTGATAACACTTACATGCGTTATCACTACGGCAGCGAGGCACGGGAAAAATATGGAAAATACACACAGACCCTTTTTATCTTAACCAATGAATTTTCAAATTCCACCTGTGCCCTGTTATTTGTAGGACTTATCAGAACAATGGTCCGCAGTGAATCTTTTAATAAGTGCTGAATTGTCGAAGTAAGTCATATTTTCTTGAAGCCTCATAAAATTAGATGAAATTTACCTTAACCATTGTAAATTTAATAAATTTATTGTCCTTTGCGATCCTTTGAAATTTAATATCTTTTGATCGGTCTGTCGTGAGTATTCTAATACTCTTTTATGTTTCATATTAATTAAGACAAGCGAAAATGGGATAATATATTTCGTAAAAGAACTAATCTAATAATTTAAGGATTAACTAATACAATAATTTTTTACGGATGAGTAAAATTTGGGTACCTAGTATGCTAATCTGTATATTATTATATAAATATGATTACTTCTATATTACATAAATGTGCTAGCCTGGGAGTGAAAAACGTAAATATGCCAGCTGCTATTATTCCCGCACAGATTGTAAAAGCCAATCAAGGAGAAGGGCTTGAAACAGGCATTCTTATAGGCGATCTGCTAACAATTTGCTATTATTTCTGAATCTCCATTCATAAGCCCGTGTAAGCTGAGCGTGACCTTCGAGTATCGCGACTCTTGGCTCTATCTACCCCGTAAAGGATAAAGATGTATCTGTATTATTATAAAAGCGGAAGGTGACTGACTGACATTGAGTCTGTCAGTCAGTGGCATTTCGCTTCACACGAAATCTCAGAAAATACAAGTTTAAAGGTGTCTCAAATTTTGTATGGATGTCATTTTAGGACGTAGGTGCTCACTAAGATGGATTAATAACCTCCCGGTATTATGAGCCGCGAATGCAGTCGCGAGTAAAAGCTAGTGTTAACTAAAATTTACATCTCCCTTGTTTGATACAATTGTGTGGAAATTTCCCTGAAATTTTCAGCGCAAATATAATCATTTCATTATTCCATGTCACTCAGTACAGTGTGGCATACGCATTGTAATCAACAGCGGAATGAATAAATAATATTTGCCCGTACAAGAACCTATTTACATCACTATGGCGTCTATTTACATATTGGAATTGTGAGAGCGGAAAATTGATTTTTTATTACATCTCATCAATACATTTTAATACAGGCTTCTATAATATGGAAGAGGCATAAGAGTAGGATAAGAATAATATAGAGAAGAACTATGGTAGGAAAAAAATAAAAATTAACTTCGATAACTAACATGTCAAAGGCCAAGTCTCTTTATTGCCTTTTACAAACTTTGCGAGAATTATTCTAGCAAACTACTAAAACGTTATTAAAAACGGTCAAGTGCGAGTCCTTGCACCTTCTTCATCCTTTGCTCGCTGTATACCTATAACGCAGTGTGTTTGAAAAACGCAAACATATCAAGTTTGTTGTATGGGAACATAATGTTCCCGTCCATAAAAAAATGTATTTTTTATTTTGTTCTTAGTTTTGTTATAACGGCAAGAGATCATCAAAGTAACTATCTAGCTATCACGGTTCACGAGATACAGCATACATAAAAAAAAACCCTCGTGACAGACAGACGGACAGAGGAGTCCTAGTAAAAGCTAAGCCTTTAGGTAAGGAACCCTAAAAATGTTGGCTGTGAATATCATAGTTGTAAAGTAAGAACTATTTTTTGCTCTTTTCCTACTTAATGAGTCATATGTTTTAATATTTGACTGAGCACTAACTTTTCGATATAAACTTTTAAAATAATTAATATTATGCATTTATTTCTGAAACATGCACTTGTATTTAAAAAAATTAATACACCATTATTTATTTAAAATGAAAAAGAAACTACTTTTTAAGCTCACACATTTAACCCTTTGTGGATCCTAAACTAAAATAAGATTGATCTTAGATAAATATACAAACTTTTCAAGCTGTTATATTTTTAATATTATCCATAAATAAACGTTAAATAACAATATTAACATTTTAATCTTGTTGATTCGTAAAATTAAAATGTGTAAATTATTATTATAATTGTATTTTATATCATTAATAATTATGCAAAATAACCGCGAAACTAACTGACATAGAAACTATCCAAGTATTCGGACTTGACCATGAGACTTAGCCCATGAGATTACCGCCATGTGGCATGTTGATACAACGGTGACAGTACCGATAGTGGTGAGCACAAACGGACTTATAGCGAAGAGCCACGGTCGTTACCTTGAAAGGCTTTCGCTTGGCATTTAGGTTAAAGGTCAGATCCAGAAAGCAGCAATTTTTGACACGTCCCGCTTTGTGAGAAGATTCCTCACTTTGGAACCCTGACCAACGGTAATTTATGTCTTATCCCCGCTGCCGATTTCCTTATTTTTATATATTTTTAAAATTGTATATTTATATTTTTATAAAGTATATTATATTAATAAAGAGAACAATGATTAAATAGAAGGAATAATAATAACATAATAATCGATAAAAAATTCCTTGGAATCTTTTGAAGATGAAAATAGACTAACAACCGACACTATTATAATTGTGTTTTTCTCATATTATTTCTAAAATATCCCATTTAGTAGCTCGGAACATTTTCTAACCGTATGTTTCTAACTCTGCGGGTTGTAAGTTGAAAACAAGATAACGAGTAAATTCTGGTGGTTTATTTCATTACGGACGTCTGATGTTGGGCGTTGAATAATTCCGTGAATTTTCAACATTATGCTGACAATTTTGTATGTAAATGTTGAATGCTTGTGTGTTTGGGTCTCAGATATAAGAGAGTGCCCATTCGCTGATTGTGTTTGTTTAAAATTGTGAAGAAGTTGAAATTTTATTCTTAATATATTGCGTATTTCATTCGCAATCATGATATGTATATAAAGATTTTCGTATGTATTCATGGCTTCTTAAATAAAACTGAAAGTACGAGTAGGAACGTCACGTCATCAACCAAATGCTAAAAATAAAGTCTTTTATCTCATCTCCCTTGCCTTGAACCGCACTGGCTTCTGTATTGATTAGCTGCAAATTGGCGGCAGATTGCTTCATGACGCCTCATTAGCATAGCGGGTTAACAACACCTCTAACGGTTGTGGTAAAACTATGTTGTATGGAGGTAAAGGCGTTCTTAAGGTCAAGAAGTAACAGATTCGATCCCTGTTTATTCTATCTTCGCTCTTGTTCTGTGAATCCTATAGCTATCTACATATGAAGTAAGTTTAAAGAATAAATAAATGTTGAATTTTGTTCTGTAATTCCTGTATCAAATCAATATTAAATGTCAAATCAGAAATCTGAATATTTATTCAGAAATTAAACCTTAAAAGGCACCTTTTCACGTTAATATTTGATAAACTTTTTATAAATCAAGCTTCAGTATTCTGGAAAACCTAAAAATAAATCTTTCATCTTTTCTTTCGATCCAATTCTCGCCTTAAACCACACGAGCATCTATATAAATTAGCTAGCAAATAGGCAGTAGATTACTGAATACACATCGTTAGCATGAAGCCAGAACATAGCCTCTTCAAACGAAGTGGTTGCTAATTTACATTTCGTAAACAAGGACGAATCTAAACTTTAATCTCCATTCAGTTTATTATTATGTAAACGAAGCGATCTATCTATTACTTCTTCTGGTACATTTTTACGGTACACTTCTTTGCAGATAACCTATCACATCTTTAGACGGAGTATGATGTCTAGATATAGGGTTAAATAAATAAATATCTATACATATAATAAAAATTGTAACTGAGCTTTGACTGGGAGATATTTAAGAAAAAAAATATAGGGGCTCTTTATAGGGTCTATAGAAGCCAAACCCATTGTTTTTAGTATTTTTGTCTGTATGTTTGTACACGCATCACACAAAAATTATCGAACGGATCTGGATGAACTTTGGCATAGCGATCGAAGATGACCTGGAATAAAAGATAGGCTACTGTTTATCCCGGAAAAATGTATGGTTCCCGAGGGATATCATTTATTGTAGTAGTACTAAGTCATCTACGCGGACGAAGTCGTGGGCATTAGCTAGTACATAATATATGCATAGGGAAAAATCACACAGATTTAGTTAGCCCCAAAGTAAGTTCCAGACTTGTGTTATGGTTTAGGTACTAACTCAACGATATTATATTTTATAACAAATGCACATTTATCATATACATATAAACATCCGAGACCCAGGTCAATTAGAAAAATATCATTTAGATCGAACTCGAGACCTCCGTAGGTCGTCAATATCGATGTGTTATTATGTCATTCTTATGAAACAGATGCATATTCTTGGAGAGAAAATAATCTAAGCCCTGAAAGCTATGCTTAGGTTAGTTAATATTATGAAGATAGTTACTATTTTATGAATTACAATTACATAAAACAAGTATGTGACATATTCTAGACGTAACCTAAAGCTATTAACGTCATTGTTGTGTACTTAAACGTATGTCATTACGAATGCCAACAAAAGGTAAATATTTCCTGTAAAAACCAAATTGAAGATACCCAATTAAAGATAAACATTCTTTGAAAGTCATACCTTTGATCTAAACGGAAGCAAAAATAGGCTTCAAATTATGGTACAAAATACTTACCTAAATAAATTTTTGAACGATGAAAGACTTTATAAATGTGTATCGTATCCTAGTAAACCTAAATTATAACTGCATATTACAACTTGTATGTTTACAACAATATTGAAAGCGCTTCTCGTGTTACTAATGATACGCTATAAATATAATGTGTAAATATTAAAAATCTATTAGTGGGTACATAGTGCATAATAAAACTTCAATTTAGTTCGCCAACGATATTGATTTGTTAATTCCCGAAAAATATATCCAAATAGAATACAATTAAAATGATGCAAAAATATGTTTATTTGTAAAAAATAATAATCAATGTAGTAGTTAAAATTGACGAGATGATACTGATTCGATTATCTAATCAAGTATCACGAATATTTTTTTTAAATTTTCGTCAAATAGCTGTTACGCGTTATTTAAAATATATAAAAAACGAAGGAGGACGAAGCATGTTCTTAAAAACATTTTCCTAAGGATATTCAGATAATTTGATTGGATTCTGTTTATCCCGTTCATGCACAGGCATACAATTTGTTTGATGAAAAAGGCCCCGTTTAGATACTCAATGACGATGAAGTTGTGTATTTAGTTAATGGACTAAACTATTTTGTTGCGGAAAAAAGCGTGTGATTTCGAAAATATTGAATTTTAAAAAGCTAAAAAAATTGTAAATTTTCTATATATAAATATATTTTTAGTATGATTTGTTCATTGAATTCTCAGTAACATTTTTTAAATATTGATAACGTCAGCCGTTTCTACGATTAATTTTTCTTTTCTATACATATAATATAATTGTAACTGAGCTATGTCTGTATATGGGAAATATTTAAGAAAAACATATATAGGGGCACTTTATAGGATCTATAGAAGCCAAAATGATTGGAATTGTTATCTATCTGTACGCGCATCACACAAAAACTACCGAACAGATCTGGATGAAATTTGGCATAGCAATTTGACCTATAATAAAAGATAGACTTTTTATCCCGGAAAAATCTACGGTTCCCGAAGGATATAATTTATTGTAACCGAGTCAGGGGCTGACGAGATATTATAGTATCCATTGGTCGGACGAAGTCGCGGGCATTAGCTAATTTCATAAAGATAGCAGAAATCAAACTTGACTCACCTAACGCCATCTGTCCGCAGGCGCGGTCAAAACTTCCAAAGAAACGGCGTCGCGTACTACCCGTCGAGCAGCCGCGGAGAAAGCGCGACGCCAGCGCCTCCAATCGGCGTGTCAATGCCGTAAAACATCCTGTGGTTTTGAAAGACCTTTCACCTGGGAGTAGCAAGTTCGGTGAGTTTTAGTGATTGTTTAGAAGTTAGGACGTAGATGGCATGATCGGTTTAGATTTGATTGCGTTTAAAGCTGTTTTTACGGAAATGAAAAAATTGGATCAAAATAAATTATAAAAAATAGTAGAGTTGGATAAGAACTTAAAATAGTTAATATTTAAAAGGCATTTGTTTAAAAAAAAACAGTTGAAAAGACATTTTTTCGAGGCTTTACATTATTTATAAGGACCTTCTTGTAATGATAATAGTTATAACGTTAAAAAGAAACTAAAATTTAAAGCTTATTTGTCAAACACACTAAAAGGAAATTCAATGTTTCTTAACCTTACCTGACAACGTTATAACATCATCCATGTAAATAATTCCAGGAGTCAACGGCATGAACATGATTAGTTTGGCGCTGCAAGCTCCACCGAGCCTCTTGCGACCACCGACCACGACCACCCAGCCTTTACAAGCGAGACCTCCTATTGGTAAAGCACACATAATAGTATTCCAGTCTGACGCATTCAAACGTGACAAAAGCTTTAGGAGATCTAAGAAAAAGAGTGTTAGAATTTCTGAACCTAATACTGAAGAATAAAATAACTACCCAAAACAAGGAGGTTCTCAATTCGTGTGTTTTTTTGTTTATTTGTTACGCGAGTGCGCTAATTATGAATCAATTTAAATAATTATTTTCTGTTAGGTAAGAATTCATGTTCATAATAACTTCCATTTTATAAAAATATCAAACGCCTGACAAAGTCTAAGTAACACTAACGTCAGTGGCGTTGTATTATATTAGTTTTGACCAGTAGGTCATATAATTTAGTTTTTATTATTATTGTATTTTTAATGGTTAAAGCTTTCACTATATTTGTAAGTATTTGGATGTCTTTTTTTAAAATAACGCTATTATGTATGTACGTATAACTTTTATTCTAATTTTATTCTTCAGTATTGGTGAAAAATAGATGTTGATATATTAATAAATTTATTTAAAATTTCATAATAAGTATTAAAGTTAGTTATTTTAACAAAAAGTTTAAATTAAGGTGTGTGGTAAAGAACACGTTTGAATGAAGTTATATTTCTTGATTATTTTAAGTACATAATTAAAATATTATTACAGTTATTTCTGTAAATATAAATAATATATGTAAGAATAAATTAAGTGTACACGTAGTTTTGCCTTTATGCATGCACTGCCACTTTTATTGATATGCAACATAATATTTTTATATTGTTTTATATACAAAAATTGCTGTAGCTTGCGCCACCCACTGTAGATTATCTACCAAACCACCTTCCACTAATCCTTTCCTTCTAAGATGATCGTAAAATTATTTGTAATTTTTTTAGTTGCATTTTAAATATCAAAACTTATATGCACTTTCATTATTTACATATTTTGACTATGCTATGAATAAAAAAGTAAAACTGCTTGATAAAATTAGTTTATCTCTCTATTTGCCTACAACATCAATTTCGATCAGCGTCTAGTCACGCTATTAATCCTGTCGTTAACCTGATTCAGGTTTGATAGTATCAGGAAATTAGTTATTTTCCATAAGCTAAGCGTAGTCGATTATCTTAAATATAGATACAGATAGTCTTAGATATAGTTATCATATAAGTTAAGACCATACCCTTACCTATTGGTGTTATCTCTTACAGTTGAGAGTCCAATCATCAACACGCAGTCTGGAGCCATTTCCTTAGCGTCATTGCAACCACCATTGATGACTGCCCCTCCCCTGCAACCAAGACCTGCAACCACAGGATCCTTAGATCTGATGTTACCATTGCAACCAAAACTATTACCCGGATACAACCTACAGTCGTCATTTCTCTCCAGCACCCTATCAACAGTCCGACCACCAGATTTACCCGGTAAAAATTCTGATAATTTCAAGCCTAGTGTGCAAGTGATTGTTGAAAATAAAGAATCAGCATCCGATAATTCGTCTCGTGACATTAACATCGATTCAAGTAAGAGTTGTGACAATTTAGATAGGGATTCAGATTTTCAAAATAGTATTAGTAGTGCTAATAAAATTGATGACCAGAATGTAGTAAATGATGCTTATAACGCAACAGATAGCTCGTATAAGGATGAAATCAATTCGAATATAATTGATGTCAAAACTGATACTAGTGTAGTTAATAGCTCAAATGATAATAGTCCTAATAACAATTCTTATTAATTTGTCATGTCATTTGTTATTACAGGAACAAATATAAGTATTTATAATTCATTTTATTATTTTGGATATTCCATGATGGTCGGATAAACTCTAAAAAAATAATCATAATTACACCAAAATTGTTTAATTGTTGAGATATTCAGAAATAATTAAGTAAAAAGCCCACTTTTATTACGACAGAGTTCAATATAGGTATTTATTTGGTACGTTCATAATGTTGTTACTTTTTAATCCAAAGTATAATTAATTAGAATTTGTTCCTGTATTATGTAAATATATCAATTATTGATTAGATAGACATCTAGTAAATTGCAATTTCTAGTCGTGTTAATGTTACAATGTTAAAAAGTCTCCCATTAGATCTAACGAATGATCAATTGTACATTTTGATGAATCTAATTCTGAATTAATAAGTACTTGTATTACTAGTTTAAATATTGGTGTAAATTGTAACTATGTCAGATCCGATTAAAAATTATCCTTAAATGTTAATGCGATGTCACTAATACCAATTAATCAATAGAGTTAAATTATATGTTGTACCTTTAAAACGATCTTAATCAGTGTTTAATTATTGTCGACCAAAGTAGAATAGTGAATATTGTTAAAAAATACATTTTTGTATATTTTGTAAAGGAAAGACGAGACAGTGATATTATGAAATGTATTGGCGATAATTATTTAAAGAGAAAAGTTTTTTGAATATATTAAGGGATGAACTTTCAAAATTATTTTTGTTATGTTTGTTTTTATAAAGTTTATTTGTTTAATTATTTTTATGAATGATACTTACTACTTTATATTGAGAAACTAAAGTTCAAGAAAATGATGCATGTGCCAACATGTTATTTTAAATAGAAAACGTAGGTTATGAAAAACATGGCTGTTAAAATTATACCAAAAAAAAAATGGTGGAATAGAAATTAAGGTAAAGTAAAAAAGAGACGTAAAGATTCCTTTCAAAATATGTTAGAAATTTATAAATATTTCTAGATCTAGCATATTTTTCTAATGTTAAAATTTTGTCATTGATTTCTGTTAAATATTTAATTCGTTATTCAAACTTCACGCGTTGCAATAATACATAAGTGTTCAATTATATAAAAAAAAACATACTATGGCATTATCTAGGTAAAACTAATAAATTATGCCCACGAATTTATAAAACTTTTTTTTTTCAAGATTTTACATTTTACATGTATAAAAATTTGAAACTTAGATATATAAAAGACAAGACAGCAAAAAAATGGAAATGTCATTTTGACAAATTTATTTTCAGTTTCTGTAAATATAATAAATAAAATATAATGAAGTTTGAATAACAAATAATATTCGTAGTCACATTTTAATGTACATTATGTTTTGTTTTTTTAATAAACAGAACAACGTAAATAAGATGTTTTATTATTTACAATCTATCCTATTAGTCTTAGTAAAGCCTGCAATTAGCTGTATATTTGTAATTTAAAAATTAGATGTGTATTTAATAAAATTTATATATTAACAAAAAAAATTCTTTGCTAGTCTGTGAAATATAAAATGCTACTTCTCGTTTTGTGTAAATTATAAATTTTGGTCAAGAAAGTGAGACTTAATTTAAGAATTATGCCTATAGTCAATAGACTAGCAACAAAGCCAGACGAGACTTTTGAAATCTTGTGATGATTGGTTCTATCTGAACCGCTATAATATATAAACGCTAAATAATAACGCTTTTAAAGAATTTTCTCAGCGTTATTTTCTTCATATACTTAGTTGTAAGTTCGCAATTTTATTCATTCTGTCTACTCTGCAAGGAGAACAACGCATTACAATGAATTTGTGCATTGTCCAACCTCCTATATAACTATAGTTCTAAGTTCGCTAGCAATATACCTATATACAATACCATGTACTCTAAGCCCGCATGGTGTAGCCCTTACATAATTAAACTTTGCGGCCAAACAGTCTCTTATAGTTTATATTAAATTGACGGTACCACAAAACAGTTTGTACAGTCAACTGCATGTCAAGTTACCCTGCAGTGGTGTCTACACTCTAGTAAAAGTAATTTGCAATAAATTTGGGTATACTGATGCGCTAATGACTGCACCTACTAGCTTACACTGTCTGGGGCGAGAAATTGATATTGATTTTCATACTTAATTATCCTCATTGTGACGATTCAGAGCCCAAGGCCCGCTACTAATACTACGAGATTTTATGAGGTTACTAGTTTTTACACAGAGTGACTACCATCTGCCTTTTGCAATCCAAAGCTTAGCAAATTAGTGGAATGGGGATTTAGTGACAGGTTGTTAACTCATTGCCTATGAGAATTTCGGTTTCAAGCTCTTTCCCTTGATTGACTTTTATAATCTACTATACAATGTTATTTCAATATTCGATAACAAAACAATATAAAAATGAACAACAGCATATAGCGGTGCAGCAAACGAAATAAAATTAATTATTGAGTGATATTCATTTATTGAGTGATATCATATTATTCAGTCCCGTTCTCGACCACCTAACGATCGCACGTCTCCGCTACCTCATTTCCAGTGCTAATCAACGCAAGGGCCGCATGATGTTTACATGTGCACGGTGCAGTAATAGTGTCTCGGATGGTGTAACCTGCAGCGGTTGCAGGCGTCAGTTCGATTTTCCATGCGCGGGAATATCGGAATTGAATTTCCGTAAGCTCGGCGAACGCAGAAACAACTGGCGCTGCTCGGACTGTAAAGGTGTTTCAACACCAGTGGTGCGTGACACAAATGCGTCTTTGCAATCGCAAATTGAAGAGATGAAAGCTTCGCTGGCGTTTATCACACGACAGCTGACACCACTGGCAACTTTAGTGGAAGATGTAAAAACTATTAAGGCTGATTTAGCACATCTCAAAGACTCGACTGAAATGGCTCATGAATCAGTGAGGCAATTATCTGACTCAGTGAAATCTATAGATAATAGAGTGAGCTGCCTAGAGGAAAGCCAAAACAGCGTTTCCAAAGTTAGGGATACTCTTACTATGATTCAAGATGACCTGCGCATCAAGGAACAATTGGCACGGTCTAATAACGTAGAAATAAAAGGAGTTCCCTTTAAAAAATCCGAAAACCTGTATAATCTTGTTTATAAAATCGCAGAAGTAGTGCAAACTCCAATTCGTAAGGAGGATATTAATTACATTGCCCGTGTTCCCAGTCCTCAGGGAGACTCCCAGAAAAATATAATAGTGGCACTTCATAATAGATTCACAAAGGAGGAATTTATTGCAGCTGCAAGAAAGCACAGGGGACTCCAACTTAGTGATCTAGGTTTCTCTAGTGACCTCAAATATTTTGTTAACGATCACCTGACCCTTCATAATAAATCACTACTTAAAGAAGCGAAAAAAAAGGCATCTGATAACAATTTCCGTTATGTCTGGGTTAAACACTGTCAGATTTTAGTACGGAAATCAGATACTTCACCAATTATTCGTATAAAAAACGAAAAGGATCTACAAAAAATCAGCAGGGAAAAGGACTGATCACTTTTTATCACAATATACTATTTATTGAATTTTTTATTAATTATTGTTTCTACAATTGTTTTCATTTGCAATTTTTAGTTTTACTTTCGTATATTTTATTGATAAGTCATTGTGGGTTGGGAAGCCCTGTCTTGCATTCAAGTCGGTTTTTTGCACAGTCATGGTCTTTTGTATTGCTTATCTCTGCGCTATTCATGCGTTCTCGAACCGAACGTTTTTACAGCTCATATTTAATTATTTACCTTATTATTTACACCATAAAACTTGTTACCATTTGTTTTACACTTAGTCAGCAGATACAATTATCTTCTACATTTATCACTTACTTAACACAAATGCTAGTCATTAGTAATGTAAGTTACGTTCGTAATATTATAGTTTTTTGCATTTTAATTCTATACGAGGAAATCTACCCTCTTAATACTTTTAGTGCTGTATCGATGCATAGGTATTATAATTTGCAATCATATTATGGAAATATCTATTATTTATT
>JADGIL010037008.1:0-10027 GCA_020352625.1 Cactoblastis cactorum
GACAAATCACAAAAATTAAGTTAGGCCTAAACTAAGTTCAGACTTGTATTATGGGATAACTCAACAATACTATATTTTATTGTAAATACATATATAGATAAACATCCAAGATCCAGGCTAATCAGAAAAAGGCCCTTTTGTCTCAAGGCCTGACTGGGGATTAAACCCGGGACCTCCTGAGTATCGGTCAATTGTGTTAATTACACCACGGAGGTTGTTAATGTCTACAATATACTTTGTTCAGAAATATTTTAGAAATCAATTCTGTGACTGATTTCTTCACAAAGAATTTTAAATCGGTAACAAGAGCTCTGCTGTGACTAATAAATCTGGCTTCTGTTGTATGTACCTAATATTCAAATAATTGTAGGATGGTCCCCACAGCAGCTGTCAGTGGCTGGGGCATTCAACACGCACGACATGAAACTTGATATTAATGAGGATGGACCAGTGTCAACGGCCGTCGCCCGAACAGATGATGCTAGGAAAGGTATGCAACAAAATAACATCAATCAAATTATACATGTGTGTTTAAAGTCCGTAACAATTATTATAAATATTGGGCCTAAACGAATGAATAAGAAAATGAAGACAAGTAAATTCAATTTGCAATAGTTCTGTGTTGAAATTCCCTAAACCTTACTTTATTATATTACTGTACTGCAGTAGTTTTTTGCATGAACGAGAAATATAAGGTAGTTTCAATAACTTCTTCAATGCTACTTCACTGAAGTTTAATGCACCGAAAATGCTTAAATTTTTAATTACTGTTTAATTACATAAACTAACTTGACATAACTCTATATATGATATTAATTAAATTTTCGACACAAGCATTTTTTATTTTAAACATTGACATTTGCAGGGTTTAAATCAGCATCAAGAAGCACAAGCACCAGAAAGCGACGCAAATCTCCGCAATATATAATCGTAACAACTCGGAAGCGACCCGCCCCGCAGCCGCAGCAGTGCAATGTTTGTCAGAAATGGTTCAAGAGGCCGGCGGATCTGACCAACCATCAGAGAACGCATACCGGAGAGAAGCCGTTTCAGTGTCAACTGTGTCACAAGGCATACAGAGACAGAAGCAACTTTCTGAAACACTTGAGAAATCACACCGGTGAAAAACCTTTTAAATGCAGCGATTGCGATCTGCGCTTTAAGACGAAGCGCGATTTGTGTACGCACATGGGCATTGGATCCGGGAAGACGCCGTTCCAATGCGAAATGTGTCAAAAGATATTTAGTACAAAAAGTAAATTAGAAATGCACACCAGAACTCACACTGGTGAGAAACCTTTCAAATGCAGTGAGTGCGGTCAATGTTTCAGTCAAAAATGTAATTTGACGCGGCATTATTTAACTCACACTGGGGACAAACGGTTTCAGTGTGAGGTTTGTCAACATCGGTTTAGTGATAAATTTGCTTTGATACGACATCTGACGACTCACACCGGCGAGAAACCTTTTTCTTGTGACGTGTGTTGAAAGTCGTTTCTGACGAGACATTATCTGTGGTTCATTCTAGAATCCACACTGGTGTGAAACCGCACCAATGTCAGGTGTGTCAGGAGGCGTACAGTACGAGCACCGCTCTGATTAAACACACGCAGACGCACACAGCCGAGAAACCCTATCGGTGCGACGTGTGTTCAGAAACAGGAGCAATTTATCAGAGCACAGCAAACCTCACAGGAATTATATCGAGCAATGATGTTGTAAATTCTGAGAAGGATGCTAGAAGAAGCTTCAGGACTAAAATTGTTGCTTTTTTATTGCTATTGGGATGAACACCATTACTCCCTGACTCTCTCACAGTCACTTCTACGAGGACTGATTTCCGCAAATAGGCCTCAGAGTTGGTCTTTGCAGCATTTTATTCAGCCGTCAATTTACAAAATAATATCATGGTGGAAGAAGTCATTTGATATTCTGTGAAGGTAAAATAAATGCAGAAAAATACATAGAAATTTTAAGAGGGTCTTCTACCCCATTTTTCATGACATCAATAAGAATCGCCAAGATTATGGAAATTGAATGGAAAATAGCGCACCATGCCTCAGAAAAAAAAGACTTCATCAAACGAAATCTCGAAAACGGCTAAAAATTTCACCGTGGCCGGGTCAAGCGCCTTATTGAGAATGTTTGGCACATTTTGCAAATGAATATTGCGAAAAAACCTTCGAAGCCTGGTAATAAAAATGAATTGGAAATTATTTTATTTGGAGAATTGAATAATTTACCTTAGCAGCAGATTAACTGTAGATATATACGATGGAAGATAGAATTAAAACCTTTTTCGATAGTAAAGGGGGATCGACTCGTTATTAATAATATATAATGATTATTAATAAATTAATAATTCCCGAAAATAAAACTGTTTTTTTTTTGACACTGTGAGTCGATCCTGTCAATAAATTCACCTCAATTTCCAATAAAATAAATACCAGAAATTTTCTTTCATAATTTTATTTATCTTACATATTTAAATAAATCCATTCTGTAACATATTTTATTTTGAATTTGAAACGATTTAAATAAAACGTCACTAAAATGAAGTGACTGACGTTGACAGTTAACCGTAATATCTGCAACGTCAACACGCGTACTTTGGCGAAGATTGTTGCTGCTATTAACGTTTTATATAGCATTCCCGTTTATCTGAAAATCTCGAAAATATTATTCCCTGGACTTATGCACTGGAATATTGAGGTGTTATAATATGTTATTTTTAATTTTGTTTTAAACGATCTGACATTTTTTAACTTGTACCTAAATTAATATATCTTTGAACGCCTAGCATTCTGTTATACGTTATCTCTTACTCCATTCGTCCTTCATGTGAACAGGTCGGATTGATGTGGTCCTTCGGGCCGGATTTGTGGTAAATATGTCGCATTAATGGTCACTAAATATATTTCACTCGTTTTTGACCCTTGGCTTTCTGACCCTAGGGGGCGCCGGTATCTTCATATGCACGGTGCGGATGTGGACTTTCACGCAGGAGGAGGTCTGGAACGTCTTCTGGCAGAGCTCGCACACGTGCTTGCGAAGGCCGGAGTGTACCTGCAACGATTAAATATTCATTTATTGTGATAAAAACGACATCTATTATAACACGAAAGTTACAGTTATTAAAAAACACATAATATTCTAAACATACTATTATAAAACTAAGCGGGTTACAATATAATATGAGATGTATGAGAATAAGAATCAAAAAATTATTATTTTATATCCATTCGTTTAAAAATGTCTGTCTGTCACCAGGCTGTATTTCATAAACTGTGAATTGATTGATTTATGTATCTATTCCTGTAAGTTTTTGATTTATTACAAACTAGCTCTTGCCCGCGGCTTCTTGTCGAATTCAGGGGGGATAAAAGAGACAAAAGTAGCCTATGTCACTTTCCATTCCTTCGACTATCCCCACGCATAAAAAATCACACTATTTTGACGTAAACGACGGGACAAACAAACACACTCCCATTTACAATATTAATATAAATATATATTTAATTAATAATACAGGGTGCTCTCACCAGATGGTGCCGCTTGAAGTTGACGGCGGTCTTAAACGCCTTCGGGCAGAACGAGCACTGGAAGGGCCGCTCGCCCGTGTGCACGCGCGTGTGGTTCTGTCACATCACTTCGCATTCATTTGATATTGTTTAAAATCAACATTTTTTATAATTAGTAGACCAAAAAAACGTACTATACTACTATCACTATGTAGTATTTTTTTAAATGAAAGACGGAGGCAAACAAGTGATCTCCGCCCCCACATAGACAACTGCAACACACGGGGTGTCACAGAAGCGTTGCCAAGAGATAGTATAAAACAACGTCGCTTTCTGTCTGTCCCTATTCTTAGATCTTTAAAACTAGGCAACGGATTTCAATGCGGTTATTTTTATTAGACAGGGTGATTCATAAGGAAATTTTTTATTAAACCCGAGCGAAACCAAGGCGGGTCGCTAGTTAATGATAAACAGAAATGTTATTCCTAACATCAGATAGCTAATCAAGCATATTAAAAACACTAACATAACAAGATATAGTTCAAATGAATCTGGTTTTTTTTTTTTTATTTAGTTTGTAGTTGACTTTCATATATCAATAATATAACTACATTATTATATTTTTGTTATGAGCAAGAGACATATAGTGTGGTAGCGTCACCTCCAGCAGGATGGGCACGTGGAACTTCTTGGGGCAGTACTGGCACGACAGCAGTCCCTCGCCCGAGTGCAGCCGCTGGTGGTACTTCAGCAGCCCCACCGACTGTAACAACGGTCTCTACACGTCATTGACGCATCGCATACAAACTTGTAGACATTCCAAAATATAGACATTTAAAACAAGCTACAAATAATTTCTTTTCTTAAAAAGGGAATTTTTTTTAAATAGGTAAACCTCATTTTTTGAACTGGAATCGTATTTCTCCTCTCGCTTCCTTAAAACCTGTACTCGAAGTGTATTTTCGCTTTCTCCCAACCTAGTTTCGGGAAAGAAACTGCAGCACTCGTTGAGAAATAGTGCTGCGGCCGGTGGGATATCCGTCTTCTTTCTCCTAACTTAGTTTTATGGAAGGAACGCGTGCAGCACTCGCCGAGAAGCTCTTGTAGTCGCCGCAGATAGCATTGCGATCTGTGCGGGATCCGCTCTCTCGTCCCCAACCTAGCCTAATGGGAGGAAAGCGTGCAGCACTCGCCGCGAAGCTGTTGTCTTTGTCGCAGCGACCTGTGCGGGATCCGCCCTTACCTGGCTATAGGGAAGAAACATGTCGTCAGCACCCGCCGAGAAGCTCTTGCGGATGCCGCGGATAGCGCTGCGATCTGTGCGGGACCCGCTCTCCCGCCTGCTAACCTGGCTATAGGGCAGAAACGAGTCGTCGGCACTCACCGAGAAGCTCTTCCCGCAGACCTCGCAGATGGCGCTGTGGTCGGCGGCGGGCGGCGGGCGCGCGCGCGCCTCGAGCACGCGGCGCCCCGCCACCGTCCAGCGCCGCGGCGCGCGCTCCGCCCGCGGCCGCCGCGACTGCGCGACATACCACTTATCCATACTACTGTTTGTTTATCCGGAGCAACATTTCTTACGAATATGTGGAGATAGTTGAAAGGCTGGAGCGTGATACGGGCTACTTTTTCCATCTCTCTATCTCTTCTAGCCGCTATCCAAAATTCACAAGGAATAAAGCGGCAGGCTGCCTTGTGAAGTTAATCCATAAAAATAACTCAAAGTGCAGTGTCAAGTGTCGCGAATGTACATTTACATCAACAGACTTCAACTAGTCTCATTAGTTTGACATGGTTTCAACTTGCACGCCTTAGGCTTATATCGTAATACACAATTCTGAAAATGGAACTTTGTCGAAATAATCATAGCGGTTATCATCTTTATCGAAGTGAAGACGACATATTGTTTGATTTTGTTCGGAACTGTGAATCTAGAAGTGTGACGCTAGCAGTACAAGACGGAGATTGTACTCGTAAATCCCTCAAAGACCGGCAACGCTTCTGTGATCCCCGGGTGTTGCAGGTGTCTATGGGCGGCGATGATCACCTAACATCACGTGACCAGCATTCCCTTCTGCCTCCCTCTTTCATAAAAAAATGCAGGCACTCACGGGCAGCGCGCACTTGGCGTCGTGGTGTCGCCGCGAGTAATGGTCGCGGAAGTAGTACACGCTCGTGAACACCTTGTCGCACTGTCGTACAAACAGACATACACAATTAATTAACCTTAGATATAATTCAAAGGAATATAGTGAAATGGGAGCTGTCTCAACATAACATAAGTTCAGTTTAGTAAACTTTTTACGAGCAACATACATAATCAATATTAGCAAATAATCCAAATGTATTACTTGCTGACAACGCGGCATTCAGCCTTGTTCATTTGTATATCATTTTACATTTCAGCACCAATAAAGAAGGCGAACAGGTAGCATTGATTTATCATTTCTATAACCGCGGTACTCCTCTCCATCATATCATACTTAACATTTAGGGTGTATGATCTTAGATCATACATCTTATGGTCCTATGAGCTGGATTTAAGGATCTATACATATTGGTCCTTCGAGCTGGATTTAAGGATTTTATATAAACCTTACACGTTATAAAAAGAACATTCCACATTTGGGACATCCAAAACAGCTACTTTGTGTATAACTTTAAACAAGTTATCCAAACTTATAAAATTTATGATGAATTTTTTTTATAAATTACATCATCATTCAAAATAAAAATATTTATTCAGAAATTAGACCTTCGAAGGTGTTTTCACGTTATAATTTAACAAACATACATATCTAAATCAAGCTGCAGAATATTAGCACTTCGAAAAGACCACTGCTGAGAAGAAATGCCCAAAGAAACTCAATCCTTATTACGCCAGAAGGGTTTGCTTATTCATAAAAATAAAAAATCCAATGAATTAGCGCGCCGACCTCGTCGCAGCGGAAGCTGTCGGTGTGCGGGTGCCGCTGCGCCTCGTGCGCGCGCAGCAGGCGCGGCGCGGCGAAGGCGGCGCCGCACTGCACGCACGCCGCCGCCGCGCCGCACGCGCCCGCGTGCCTGCGCAGCGACACACACTGCCACGCTGCGACCCTTGCGGGTAGTAGCTTATTGGCGGAATGGCTACACTTACGATGTTCAAAGACCCATTTGTAGGGCTCCGTACCCTGTTACTAATACATCACTGCCCGAAACCCTGCTTTTAGCTCTTTTTTTTTAATTCAAATATTTAAATTAGATTATTTGGTCAAGGACGTTACAGAAGGACGTACCATGCTTAAGAGTTATATAGGCGCCTTTTTGATATGTTCCTGTGGGCAATTTGGATGACCCAATAAAAATATTTTACCCCATTATACAAAAATCTTTCACTGATGGAAAGGTCACCCAAAAATGGGCTTCATGTACTAAAAGGCAAATTATCTTACAAACCAAATAGAACTAACCCTTCTCCCTTAAATATTTGTGGTTCAATTTTTAGATTTTAGTTTTAATATAAATATAAAAATACAGTTTAAAGGTGATACAAGCCAAGCGGTTACCTCTGCAGCGCCGCGGAGCTGTGGAAGCGCACGCCGCAGCGCGCGCAGTCCGCCGTCAGCGGCTGCGCGCCACCGTGCCCTGCGACACACGCGACTACTATATTGTTCTACAATCTTAATCCCATAAATAGTGTCTAAGGGCGTGTCGATAATAAATTAATCTCTGAACTAATTATCAATTCCCGACGCAAAAGAGAGGTGTTAGAAGTTTGACGTATAAGTATGTCATTCTGTCTGGCATCATAGCTCCCAAACGGATGAATCAATTTGGATAAAAATAAGTGTTCTTAGCTATGTTTTAACCTCCAACGCAAAAAGAGGGGTAAGTTTGACGTGTGATTTTTTATTTTGTCTCCGGGGTCTTTTAAATGTTTGATTGATACCTGTTATAATAAAAACTTACCTTGTACTAAATGATACTTCAGCAGCTGCAGGCTAGCGAAGGCGTCGCCGCACTGCACGCAGTTGGAGAGGCCGCACTTGTTGAGGGCGCGGTGTCGGTCCAGCGCCCGCTCGCTGAGGAAGTGCACGTCGCAGTCGACGCACACGAAGTTCGGCGCCTCGATGTTCCTGTGAGCCAGCTTCTTGTGGGTCTGAACACCCCTCTCCCCTATAAACGACTCCCCGCATATATCGCACCACGGCAACTCCGCTGCGTGCTTTAAGCGTGTGTGGGACAGACAGCTGGTCAGCTTTGGAAATGTCTGACCACAGTATTGGCAGTCGAATGTAGCACCTTTATGCCACGCGTAGTGCTTTCTTACGCTCGCTTCGCCTTTAGTAACGAAATCGCAGTTGCGACAGTAAAACTTCTCCCTGTGTATACGCAAATGAGAGTTCAGTCTTCTCCGATCTTTGAAACGACAGAAACATATGTCGCACTCCATCGGTCCGACTGAGGGATCGTGGAAGGATTTGTAGTGACCGTTGATCTGCTCTTCACCCTTCACATTCTTGCCGCACAGCTCGCACTTTCTGTAACCTACTCGTGTACATCTAATTTTGCTACTCTTCCTCTCGGCTACCTCGGCAATTTGCTCTTCTTTAGTCAAGAATTCGACGTCAAAGTCCTGCATGTCAGCCATTTTTCTGATATCATCCGCAGTTCTTGATTTACGCCCAAATTCTGTTTTGATTCGAACCGGGGTCTTCACTAATTGTTTCTTTGACTTTTCCCGTTTAAGTTTGGTTTTGATCGGTTTAGTTAATATAAGTGGTGGCTCTACATCGCTGTCTAGAGCTTCTCTCAAGTCAAATTCTTCTTCCACATCATGTTTGATGAAGATGGTGTCTTGAGGCTCTGTTGTGTCTCCCACACTATTATCTCCTGGATTTTCCTCGATATCCTCTTCTTTGATGTCACCATCACCATCAATGTGCTCTGTGTGCAGGGAACCCGGCAATGTTTGTGTGCAACATGGTTTGTAGTGGCAATGGCTCAATTCTAGCAGTGATTTGTATGACAACTAAAAGGGGGATAAATATGATAGTATAATTTATAGTAGACAGATTTTATTGAAATTCAAGCCAACTAAATAAGCAATTTTCTTTATTAAGTTATTCCAATTTTCATGTAACTAATATTACTATAGTGTAGTAAGCGTACTATATATGTCGTGGCAGCCTCTAAATATGACAGTTATTTGAAATGTATTATGTAACAACTATTATTGTAAATGTGAATATTGTTTGTTATGTTGGTTGTCCTTAAATAAATAAATAAATAGAATATAAATGCATCTAGTATATAAATAAAAAATAATAACGCTTACACTTTTCCCACGGCTGACGGAATCAAATATCTCCTGCACTCTGCGACAATTGTCTTTGAACTTTGAAAACTTCAGCAACAGAGCCTTGCAGATGACACAGATGTACTGGGAAAAGTTGTCCTGCAACTGTTGTAATATCATTTATGTTCACAAATCTTCGGTAAGTGTTTAAATATTTTTAGATTTTACAATCAATATCATGCAGTGAAACGTTGTTTAGTCTGGGTTCTAAATGTAATGTACACAAATCTATTTATACTGTAGTTTGTTTGTTAACATATGACACTGAAGCTACTAGAATAATAATAAATAAGACAGTACCGAAATCCCAATAAGTTGAACATATTTGTCAGCCAAATTATTTTCGTAAATATTATAGAGTTTTAAGTCCGCAGCGAAGCAACCGCGGCAGACTGGAGGTCCATTTTTATTTGCCATTTTTTCTGACCGCATTTCTTATAACATTATTATTGTTTCCACACATAAATTCAAAATAAATACAATTTCTAAAACATTCGATCGAAAAATCAATCAAAGAAGCGACAAAAATACACAAAAGGATTTTTGACATTATATCACTGTCACAAGTGTCAAATAAGTAGACTTGTCAATGGCATTTCAATATTTTTATATAAGATTTTTTAGAAACAACAACAAAAATAAATTCATAAATCTTAAGATTGGTCTGGTGGTGAAACAAAAACGTAGCATACGCCAGCACAGATTGTAAAATCAATCAAGGGAAAGGGCTTGCAAGAGGAATTCTCATAGGCGGCAGGCTAGTAATCTGTCACTATTTCTAAATAGCCATTCTACCAATGGTGATTCTATAGATGAGCACCTTTCCGTAAAAAACCCGGCTTCTGGAAATATTTCCATTTATTTCTTCCTAATTTGAATTTATTAAGGGAAGAAATTAAAAGCTTTTCAAAGAATGAAATAACAATTTTACGTTGTAATAGGGTTAAAAATTAAATTCGTAATAAAATGGAATGTAGTGCAAAATTCAGTGTTCTTTTTTTTTATACATACAAAAATAAAGGTATGAAATATAAATAAAACTACGTTTAAAAAAACCGACTTCAAATGTGCGTATTATACACAAGAACTAAAAAGAATAAAATAATAATAATTAGCGTTATTTTCAAACAGTGCGTAAGTAATTGTTATATACAAATTCTATATTTTATCA
>JADGIL010037050.1:0-17133 GCA_020352625.1 Cactoblastis cactorum
ATCAAGTCGTTAATACTACTTAATACTGAGACAGACAAACCCCACAGATCCTCAGTATTTTTTATGTTCAGTGCTTTGTACGCAGATATAATTTCGTCGGTTGTTATGCGTCTAAATGTAAACATTGAATTTGTGTCTGGGACATTTTATATTATATAGATAAAATATTACGTTACATAACGTTCCTTTTGTAAGTGGTATGGTTTGAGACTGACCATAAAACCAATAGTACCTATGACCAGTGGTGAGTCTATAGTGAGAATTAAATTAACTAAGCTAAAATACTAGTAGTAGTAGTAGATTTTAACTAATAATCTTCATGTTTCCGGTCTCATCTATTTCATTAAATATGCCTTTAAAGTGTGTGTAAAATGCACGTTGGAAGAATTTTTTCTGTCTATGACGTACTCGTCTAATCGTTAAATCAAATTACGGTGCTGTGTTACATGGTCTGGATTGGATATAAGAAAAAACAAATATGCAATCATCTCATCAGTGATCCTAACAACGAAAGTTATACATTCGGCTAAGGTTAAACCAACGTTATAGAGGATACAGAAAAGTATAAAAACTTTAACAAAATAATATTAAGATTAAATCTTGAATAGTTATTATTTTTTGCTCTTAATTAAGACGGTAATTAGTTTTTAAGTATGTGTAAGTTCTGCTTATTTTTATATCCAGTTTCCTGATGAGGTTGAAAGAAAAATTATTTTATAAAAGAGTGAGTCAATCGAGTCACATGATGTTAGGTAAATTTTCATAGTCTTAAAAACAAAGTTAGAAAATGCTACATATATATTTTATTTATCTTATCACACGATTATACATATATTTTTAATCATCTTTGCCATCATTTTCTTATCCTATGACTACTTCTTGTGGGATTGTTACAGCACATTTCATTTTTCACACACATATTCATTTGTTATATTCGAAATTATTCATGTAGTCAATAATATGTAAATAATATTTTGTTAGTTTTAGGAATTTAACACCAACCAGCATTAAAATTAAATAAAATCCAAGCGTTTTTCTTGATTTTTTTGTAGTTTTTCTGTATTTTATGTCAGTAATATTTGAAAGCAAACCAAACAAGAAAGTATGATAATCACATCGGTGTTGAAGCGATCATTGTGCGCCCTTACTGACTTATAATAACAGTGTTTCTACTTCAAATGGATAAATGGTAATGAGTGGTATAAAACGCAGAAGGCACGATAGTTGGAAACGCCTGGAGGCTAAGATTCTTTCAACATATATGGAGCAGTAGAATTGGAGTAGAAAAACAATTTATTTTTTCCCTACTTGAATTTTTAAATCGTAACCGGCTTTGGTACAATAATGACGATTGATCACGTGAAAAATCTATTTGGTAATGAGTAATTGGATGTAATATAAAGGTAGTTTTCAATTGGTATTGTTTAGTAATATATTCGTTGTGTGTAATTTATTTGATTATAATTGATTGAGTAAGAGTAAGAATATTGAGTTAGAAAGATTTGGTTAATATGGTTAATGTTAAAATAAAATTATAATTAATCATATAGCACAGTTTGCTCAGACAAAAAATTAAATAACACAAAATATCATGCTTCTGTTGCAGAATATAAATATTTGGTTACTTAATAAATTTTATAAGTAACATAGAAAACAGCACCTCAATCCAAATCCCTGTTTATCTAACAATAGACAACATAATAATGAAAATATTGTATACAAAAAAAAATGATGATCAAAAATATTTTTGAAAATATCGCAGTGTAGTGGAGTGGTAGTACTAATAACACTCTACTATGAAAGCAGAATATGTGTTTAATGTCCGTCTAACGCGCCCCATCAAAAGCGTCTCGAGTGAACCTGAAAGGATTCCCGAGCTTCAAGATTCGCAATCGTGTTGCAGTAAACTAGATACCATTTAGCCAAGGGCAACCACACTGTACTGTTTTGTTTGACGGATAAGCTATGTCTATAAAGGTTTTGAGACGGGAAAATTATAGGACAGAGGCTCGGTAAGAGCTTTTGAGGTTCTTCAATGTTAGGCGATTCATAGGGGTAAATGGCGTTCGCATGATACGCTATAATATTCATAACAGCCTTATATTTTAGAGCCATATTGCCTTGACACGACTGACTTCCTGCTCGGAGCCCGCTTGTTGTATATAAGTAAGGTTGAAATGGGTTGGAATTTACTAGGATTGAGCAAAAACAGGTATCTATTTTCGACGATGCCAAATCGTAACAAAACGGAATATTTGCGAAATGTAAAATATCTGAGCATCATTGTTTGGTTTGTTGTTCTGTTTAAGATGATTTGAATGTAATAATGAGTTATTTAAGTTCGGTAGTTATTTATTATGTTAAAAATCTTGTAAGCTCTTCAGTACTATCCAAATCTACTTTTAGTTTTGCGAGCATTAGATATGGATGTTACTAATCCTGCCATTAAAAGTGGTAGTTAACTACAGATACTAAAACATTAAAATACTTATCATCAACCTTTAAATACATATTCAAGTCGAGCAAACACAAAATTTTGCAAAAAATGAGAGATTTAATTTCAATGAAATAATCGGTGAACAGACACTCGGAAAATTACGATTCTTGATTACACAATTGATTTAATGGTCTTCCAATTTACAGATATTTCTCCAATTAAACAGAGTTATTCATTTTAAAAGCAATCGAGTTGTCTTGGTTCATTATTATTCTAGATTTTTGATTTTTGCCTCATATAACACTATATTAAAAATGTAATACTACAAATAACATAGTTTTATTAAGAAACTCAAGATATACCGAATAATCCAGTTAATATAAATAAACACCACTTAAGCCTAATATAAACTTTTCAAACACAGAAATAACATACACAAACGTAAATGTATGTAACATTATGTTAATGTATGGAATATTTCAATGGGTCCAAACAAGGTTTACAAGATAAAGGAATGATGAAACGAATACCGATCAATATCGCTTGTAATTAAGGCTAATATTAAAGAAATCTCACCATATTATCAGGAATGTCTGCGTCACCGACGACAGTAATATATTGCTGACATAAAGTCTAGAGATTTGGGTAGATATCATTTCTCGAATAGTTGGTTTCCGTACGTGTCAGTCCTTCCCGGGCCTATAAAAATGTGGAAAAATTACCAAGATAACACACGGGCTAGATCAATCAATGTCCGATGGCCGTTAGAATTTTATTGTACCACGTATGATAAAGTATGGTGAAATAATGAATTGAGATTAAAGAGAATGGGTTTGCGTAATGATATGAGAGATATCATTACATTATGTGTGAACGAATATACATACATCTTGATTGTGTAGCCCAAGCCCTTATGTGTAAGCATTTTTTTCTTTAAATCTGCTTATTTTTTAATAGTGTCGGCAAAATTATATACTATTATATTAATAAAATTATTTTAAAAATTTATTTAAACTAAAATCTTAAATTGTCATAATCATTATTTTCCGGTTACCATAACCGCTTGCACCGAAACATTACATGTGTTTTATTTTTTCAGATTTACGTTTTATGAATACAAATTATAACCAAAAATGAAAATTACGATTACAATTTTTGTGAAATAGGTTTCAACAAATATTAGAAACTTATTAAGTAATTTTAACAAAAGTTTTAATATTATGTTTAAATTTACAAACTCAGGAGGGATATGGCTACTGAAAGAGTAAAAAACGCGTCCATAAAATGTAAAACCTAAAAATATAGTACAACACTTATCAGGCAGTTTTAAGAATTCTGTTTACATTTTACGTTACTTTTTACAATGCGGTAGTTAGTGCAATCGGCTGTAAAGCTTATGGTATTCATGGTTTTTAATAATATACTTATTTTAATTTACACTATTATTATAAAGAGGCACTTAAGCGTTTGTGAGTTTGTATGTTTGAGGCGAGTAATCTCCGAAGCTACCGAACCGATTAAAAAAATTAATTCACCATTAGAAAGCTACATAATCAGAGATTATTATAGGCATATACTTGTAATTTATAAGGAAAAAACTAAAAGTCTTTTTAGTAAATAAAAAAACAGTTTAATATGTATTAATCCAGTAAATCTCAGGTACATTTTACCCAACGAGATAAGCTCGCTTGTTTTATTGCAGCATCGGAGAAAATAACATGTGTCAATAAGAACCCAATGGAGTTCTCTGGTACTATTTTATGATCTCCCATATATTTCATCAGCCGTTCCATCAAAATTTTATTATGTAAGGCTTTGTATTCGGAATGCTGTAATCATAGGAAAATTCCTTTCTTTTTTCGTCACACGAAATTTTGAAGGTAATTTTAGATAATTATGAAAATTTGTCATGTATTTTTTATTTGTTTTATTCCTTAAAGGACAACAGAAACGAAGTAAAATTATACAACAATTTTTAGTAACCATTAATGCTGTAACTAAGCATATTGGTACTTTTGCTTAAACTACAACAATCAACAAACAAACTGCAACTTAAAAATAAACAATTTATGAATGTACATATGTATAGTGGATTATTATAAAGGTAACTTTGGGCCCAATTTGTTTTTAAAAATAGTTTGTATAGATATTTATTTAAGATATTTCTATACAAACTACTATTTAAGATATTTCTATCTAAACTTTATTCACATATTATAAATAGTTTTTTTCAGATATTGGTCGGTAGTTCTTGGTAATTGAAAAGTAAATAGTTGTTATTTTGTTAGATGTAATGATTGAAGTTACCTTATTTTGATAGAAAAAACCTATTTATAAGTATGTGTCTAGTATAAATAGTACATACCCCATAGCACAATCATGTATCAAATAATCAAATAGTGTCGATCTATCATCAGAGCCTAAAAGTAATATGGTCTTCAATTATTTCCCGTGAGATATCACAAATTGTTGTGATGAGCTCTGTCTTTAGCAAGAGGTCATTGCAATTGGGTATATTGATGTTTGGAACCATTGTTTCAAATGTCAAAAGATTCATCAATCAATGCCCGCCGCCGGACCGGCTGCCGATGAGAAATCGACTAGCATTGTAATCTGGCTTATTAGAAAAGTATTGCCTATTTGCAATAAGAGTTTGCCTTTAAGAGTTTGAAGATATTTGTGGCTAATTAGTACCTATATCTTGCTGAAGCACTAAGCTCTGTGCAGAGGAAATTCTTAAATTTATTAGAGCACTTTGATAGAAACCATATACACCAGAATTTACTTCTAAAATTAGGACCAATATTATATGAATAAATCTTTGAGCTAAAAGAAGATACATTGAAGTATCATTGTTCTGTAAAAGCGATATTATGTCAATTAAATATTTTATAATTCACTATTTTTCCATCACTCGAAATGAACTGCCTGATTGTTTATCTGAATCAAACACTTTCACGTGTACTGATTGAACGAGAGAATACAAATGGGATTTATTTCAGTAAATAGCAGGAAAAAAGGCACGTATTTAGTGTTATATTGCAAATTATTGACTAGCTCAGGCTCATTAAGAGTCCTTGTCCTTTTGGTTGCGGGGATCAGACGGTAGTTTCCCTGTATAAAAACTAGAAACGTTACTAATCCACTTAGGCAACAAATATCGAAACGTGTCCTACCTACTGAGTATACAATTGGATATACGCTCGGATAATAATAGTTCCAAGTACCTAAACATATCGACATTTGAAGGCTATAGAAATATGGTTCGTTTAGTAAACTTATCTATTTTAGCCATTATATCTATTTATTCTATTATTTTCAGAGTGTAGGTAGTGTACACACTAATATCCGAAACATCACAGGTAATCAAAATAATAATAAGCAATATTTTAGTTATTCTTAGACTAAGGGAAAAATAATATTGTATGAAAATATGAATGTAGCTATATTTTCTCTTTTTCGATACATTCATCGAGGTGTTTCAACATTAGGAAATGACATGTAGAGAAAACCCGACAAGATTGGTAAAATCTCTTATAGACACCAAGGAAGGAAGGCTCAGGTATTAGCAGGCTCTTACCGTTAGAAAAATCAGCGCTCATTAGACTCTTGCTATAGTATTCTGGAGAGGATACAGGAGTAAAACTTGCAGAAACCTGAGCCATTTACACGCCAATTACTTTTGCCAACCGCCGAAGTAATCGATGAGCCATTGTGTAGCCGACGGCGTCCGTGAAAGAGGTTTTGTTTAGGGCCAGTTCACACTGCGTACTGAATCCTTCACTGCCACCAGTGTGAAGACAGCCGAGTTATTAATGCCCCCGGCGTGGCTCTTGTCGCCACTCACTGGAAATGCTTAGGTTGGCATCCATTGAGATGGTTAACTGTTTTGTAAATTTTTCTAAATTTCAACTTACCCTGATTTTGGGCGTTTTGGATAATTAGTGGCATTTGGTGTATACGGTCAAATTCAGACTATGAAAAATAAAATATTACACCATTCACGAGGTAACTTGTGATACCAGAAAAAATCTACCCTATGATTTTGCTCTTTATGACGATGTTAAAATATGCTCGTACAAACTTTTGACTCCAATCTTCGTTAATACTTTAAAGTTAATTAAAAATAAAGTTTTAGGTATTACATAGATATTACATTTGCAAATATCTATATCTGCATATCTATCGATAAGTTGAGCTGACCACTTCCCTTCAGATAGGCTGTTTGCCTTTTTAGTCTTGTATATAAAAGAATATAAGCTGTAAATATTATCTCAATGGCTGGGAGACTAGCGATCGACGCGCATCGGTCCACAACAATAATTCCGACACCACGCGTCGACCAACAGGACTAAAACATAAGGAGCGTAAAATAAAAAGTATATAGAATAAAGAATGTAATATTTTGTATCACAATCTTAGTAGCTAAATAGAATGAACAAACAGATATTCACATTAATAACATGATTTCAATAAAATATGCGCTGTGTATTAATCAAAATAATATAAAAAAAGGCTGTCGAAGATCAGAAACTGAAAAAAATATTTATGTTTATTTATAAATCGCAAAACAAACAATTAATTTAGATAATAATTACTGTAAGATACGATTTATTATTTCTTGTAATTAACTCTAAATGTTTAGATAGATAAGATCATAATACAGTGTTCTCAATTTTTTTAACTGATAAAACCGTTTCTAATATAAAATATTTTTTGTTTCTGATTATTCATCTGCATTTCTATAATTTTACTTCAAGACACAAGACAATTATGTACGTCGCGGCAGGTTTCGCATCGTTTTATATTTCCATTTTTTTTACAAGAACTGCCGTTTGGCGTTTTGCGCCGCACTTTTATTTACGACTAGAAATAATTTCTGTAGTTACTATAATCTATATATTTCTGTAGTTAAATAAGTAAATAGGTGTCAACACTTAGAGCTTGTAAATGGCAATCAAGCACTTGTCATTATATCTTCATTTCTATTCCACCAATTTGCCTACCATTTCAGCTAAGAATGGCATAACTTTTTTATCTCTCAACTCCATAAGGGATGAATTACTTTATAAGACGTGATGCTGCATCTGTAAACAATCATCTACAACCAGTAATCTGCAATTAGTGGCTTTCTAATACTAATTTTTTCTACCACTTTACATACATTCATATTGTTTTCTGTTCAATACAGATAAATTCCAGTTACTGTAATGTAAAAAAAAATTGGATTTATTCTCTCTCACATGATCATTCATAACAATATTTTATCCTGAATTTTCTAAACATTAAGTTTGTCGAAACTAAAGAAAAGACACATACCTTGACGCGAAACCTGTCGTTTTGTTCCCAAAATACCTCATATATTTTGTTTTGTTCTTGGCAATGAAATTCTAAGATGTTCTTCGCCTGTTGCCACATTTGTTCAGAACTTTTTTTTATTTGTGGTTTGTATTTTTTTTAAACCTTTTTAGACAATCAAACGATTAATGTTATCGTAACCAGTTCTATACAGCTACCAAATATTACGAATGTTGAATCTTTTAAAATGTCTAAGAAAGCGCTCGGATCACCGCCCCATACTAGCACGTTAGTAAAAAATGCTCATTTCTCTTTCTATAAATCTTTGTGTATGTTACTTTATTATGTTTATGAAAGTTTATTATTTTTCATCCCACGCCTATGTCATATATTTATGGTAAAAATGAATATAATTTGATAAGAAGACCATAATGATTTATTTTCTAACAAAGTTATATTTTATTCTTGACAATAATAATTTTATTCTTTCAGTTCATTCAGTTCATTGCACTAAATTTATCAAACATAAAACAAGGTAGCAACAAGAAAACTGCTGAAATTCGAAGCGTGATTGTTTGGACTCGCTCCGGCGGCTTTATTAAAATTCCCCATATTTGTTAGCGACTTTTTTTTAGTCACAACTCGTTGACTAACGACACTCGATACGTCTGCTGAATTAGGAGACCTTAGACGGAAATCGGAACCCTTAAATTCGACGTTTGAGGGTCATAAATTATGCTCAGAAAAAGTTTTTCAAACACGTCGGAGCTTCAACTTTTTTTTATTGTTATGCGACTATGGAGTTGAATGTTTTGCCTATCGTAATTTCGTGTGCGTGGTAGTGTTTAAAAAAAGAAATTGAGTTCACGGATATAACCTTAGATTACACTTAAGATTATTTCCCAACTCCTATTTATTTCATCAACAAAATCTTCGTTTTCAATTATAATCTTCAATACCACTCTTATTTCATCATTATCATAAAACTCAATCAAAAAACGCATCGTTTGAAGAGTTACTAAGACCGAATTTTACCAAAAAGATACCGGTAAATATTTCTCACCCGTTTAACCATCCAGTGATGAGCAAAAAACATTTGGTAGTTGCAACACGACAGGGGCGCGCCTCGGCAGCAAAAAGCCAAAAACATTCTAGTGCTTGTTGAAAGACGACTGCGAACATTTCGCAAGAATATCTGCATCAGGGATACCACTCCAGACGTGGGCTCTAACGAGTCGGCACCGAAATAAATGACGTCGAAATTTAAAATATTCCAAGTGCCACTACACACTGAGATATTTTACGTGAGTATTGGATAAAAGATTTCTGATTTGATATTTTTGAAGCTTATTTGAAAAAAAATTTAATTTAAAATTTTGTCGGCTTATTTGTTCGCTTACTAATAATTATTATTTTTTTTATGTAAGAGGGGGGCAAACGAGAAGGCGGGTCATGTGATGTTAAGTGATCACTGCTGCCCATAGACAATTGCAACACCCAAGGGGTCACAGAAGCGTTCCCCGCCCTCTCCAAATGGTGAGGGCGGGGAAGTTGGGCCTCCGGCTCTCCCACTCACCGGGAGCATGGCGGCTGGTAGCCGCCATTCAGGTGTCGGTCTTCTGTGGGAGTGTGATATTGTGTGGTATTATAATAACATTTTTAAAAACCGAATACAAAGAAAGAATAGAAGTATAAATAAATGTACTTTTTTAAGAAATACGCCAAAATAAATACCAGATTGCAAGGGAAAATGTTCATTTCACCACTGCCCAGCGATTCTAAGCCACGAGAAATCCTCTTGAGCACCCCTAAGCAATTACAATTATATAAAAGCTATTTACAGAAAATTCCTTTACTGAGTTAACGTCTTTTGGCAACGACTGTAGTACAAATTAAAAAATTTACAGAGAGATTATTCGTTTATATTGTAGATTTACTTATCTGGTTTAACTCAGTTACTTTGACTGACAAATTAAATGAAATGCAAAAATAAAATCAAAGTATAGGAGTATCATGAATATTTTAGTTGATCAAAAGTCATTTTTTTTGTCAAAAGATTATTATGAAGATTATATACAAAGTTATTGTTGTTATACGTATGTAAACTAGATTTTGTTCAAAATCAAAATATTTTTAAAGGCCTTTTATTTTTTTAGGCTTTTTAGCAGTTTAGTCTAACTTTATCTGTTATTCACTCTGTAACTGAAGAATTTTAAATAACTGTATTGATGACAATGACCTTGATAACAGGGTCAGACATTTAATGAAAGATCAAAGTTTTGTAATATTCAAGAAGATAATGGAGGAATATCTGTAGTCTGGTTATTTTGTTAGTATATGCGCTTTCCATGAAATCCACGATAAACAAAGCTTCCGTTTGCAATGAAACTGTTAGATAGTTGGGTTAACACTACTCATAAGCAAATATTTAAAACTATGTCTGATCTCGAAATAACATTTGTAATTAATTTTTTTATAACACTTTCATAACTTTTTATGCCTAGATCAGTATCATTTTTATTAAGAAGTTGTTTCTGATCCATTTATTAGAGCTACCAATAAAATTTCATCAGAAATGTAGATCAAAAACAAATTTTCTGGTTTTGATCCAAACACAAGAGGCTCTCTTTACAAAGTTTAGTTACTCTTTACTATTCCAGAGGAATATAAAATATTATCGCAAAAATAAACCAGTTTATGTCTGCGCTGTGACGAAAATGAAATTTGAACTCTTTCGCCATGTGATAAGTTATTATTTAGTGTGCCATTAGCATCTCCTTTTTTATCTAGATTGTTGCGCGAAAAATGAGCATCTATACGGCAATACAAATTCTGTGCCTGAACCCCGCTACGATGTAGCATTCCCGCATCAGAATCCAGTATTAACAACACCGACAGGTGTTTTTTACGACCTCCCGTTGATTTAGTACCGAAGATTCATCGTTAATCTTGCTCGGACGCGAATAGTAGCAAAATAAACACTGAACAGATTGGTGTCATTAAAACAATCTGTTTCAAGTTTATTGGGTTTGTGAATACCCTTCAAAGAATTATATTAAATAATTAGACCGACGCCTGAATGGCGTCTATCAGCCACCATGCTCCGTCCGGTGAGTGGGAGAGACTTAGGCCCAACTTCCCCGCCTTCTCCATTTGGGAAGGGCAGGGGCTTTTCAATGGCCAGCAACGCTTCTGTGACCCCGCGGGTATTTCAGTTGTCTATGGGCGGCGATGATTACTTAACATCACGTGACCAGCCTGCTAGTTTGCCTCCCTCTTACATAAAAAATAAAAACTTAAGGTTGTGTACTTCAATAAAGAGACCGCTTTACTACCCACCTTATTAGTTACATCTTTCTATCTACAGTCTACAGATCTATAATACAGTCTACTTCGACAAATTGTACTACACTTATAGTACACCAGGCATCAGACGATCTGACTGACTAACGTTTGATATTTAGCGCACTTTTTGTGACTTAAAAACAGCGGTACAAATAAGTATAAAATTTCCTCTTTATTTTTTATTCTTTATCGTTGTATCCTCAATTATTTTGTAACTATGTTATATATCTGCCTCCCAGACACATTTAAGCAGGCCGATATAAATTAAATGTATGGTTCACACACCCCCAGATACAAGACGTTGGAAGCTAGCCCGGCCTTAATACCGACTTCAGGCCACAATAGAGCCAAGAGCAATAGGTTCGATACTTATTAGGCGCCGAAGCGATAGTATTGTTTAAATTTAGGATCATTAACAAAAATTAATAATTATTATATAAATAGAAATTATAAATAGGTGACTGGTGAGGTAACTGATGTTTGCACAGAGCAATTACCGTCTGACCTTTGCGACTTAAAGAGTAAATAAATAAACAGGGCAAATTTTAATCCTAAGATAGGTTTATACAAATGCTAGATAATCAATGGAAAATAGTACTTAATCTCAATGATTTTAACCGAATAAATCACTCAGAATTTCGCCTGGCATATCAGGGAGGCGACATGTTTTATACAATAAGTACATTAAAAACCGCGCCCGCTAAGCTACCATCACTGAGTCATGAGTGCAATCTTAATCGTGTTATGGAGTTCTGTGCCAGAGTCGCAGAATAATGGTGGTTAGGTTTCAGCCATGCTCTATTTCACGCCTGTTCGGTCGGTACACTTGCTATATTAATTAAAATAGAACCCAAATGCTGGGAGTTCATTACTGTTTGTTTTATGGCTCGGTTGAGTGTTTGTAGTATAATTACCTATTTTGTATTTTAAAACTATGTTTTTTAAAATACCCAATAAAAAATGACTCACAAACTTTATTTTTTTGGTTTGTACCCACATTATTAACTAATTTAAAGGTAGAGTTAAAAACTTTAATTTTAATAATTAAGTAAAATAAACAAGTTGTTAAAAATATGCTTTGATTATATAGATATAAAAGGCTTCTAATGCATCGAAACAACTAAAAACATTATATGCTATATCATAACTTCTAAAGCACGTAGCCAAAACTGTAAAAGTTTATAAAGTTTGACGCGTACGACGATAAAGAAAAGTGATCTAGAGCCTTACACGCGTCTCGTCGTCTCGTTTAAAAAGGATATTTTAGGTGAGATCTAGATAATGATAGTTGAAAGGTTGGCCGCGTTAACATCCTTCTATAAAAGCTTTCCGACAAAATGAGCTGTAATGACAGTGGAAACCACTTTCCTTCCGACGTTTTATTCCGCGTTTAAGAAAATAGACGAAGAGATCGCTTTAGACAGTTTTCCGTTTTTATTCTTTTTGTCATTGCGTTCTTGGCCTTTTTGGTGAGGTTTTTATCGGCAATTGTTTCGATGACATTATTTTTATTAAGATTAATGGTTTGAAAGTTAGATGACTTCTTTAATTAGACGAGGTTATCTTTAGTTAGAAAGTTATCTGACATCTACATGAACTATTTTAAAGAGATTTTCGACATAAATTTAAAATCATTATTTTATGTTACTGAAGTCTTTAACCTGACAAATTATTAATCCCAAAATTTCCAAGAAATTGAATATCTCTTTATTTTATTTAATTTTTTAGTTTCATTTTGAATTGAATTGACATTAAATTTTACAAATATTTGCAAAATAATGCTTACACTAACGCAAGTATTTGTTCATTCAAAATGATTTTTTGTCGACCTAAATTATTATATTCTTAGAAAAAGTATTACGAGGCAACAAAAAAATAAAAGAATACACAAAACAAATGCCGCTAGATATTCGTAAAAGCCATCATTCTACTCTATTCTACCCACAATCCTAAACTTGCCCGCTTCAACAGTGAAACTTTAGTGTCTGTTTAGTTTAAAAGAGCCAGTTTGAGTCAGATGACTCCACAAAGTACATATTTCTTCCTCCCCGTGTACCATTTTATGGGCAGGAATAAAATTGTATCAGTGTAGAAGTTGGGCACTTTGACAGGTAGAAAATGTCATCTCCAAAGTTGTGAGGTACTTCAGGTTTTTTTAATATTGCTATGCGCTTTTTTGATTTGAAGTTTGAATTTTGATTTGAAGTTTGAATTTTGATTTGTAAAGTGTAAGATTCTAAATTATAATAGCTATGTTCTGTATGTGATAAGAATAATTATTAATTTCTCCCGCGCCTACATCTGTTAAATAATAATTTCTACCAACTAATCACACGTGTAAATACGTGTGATTAGTTTGTGTAAATCATCAAAAATATGTTTATGATAGTCTTACATGATGTGAACCACGTCAGCTAGATTTAATTGTACCTATGTTTTTTTATATATTGTTGCCTTATTTATTTTTTTGTTCTTATGCTGGTAACCCATAAATTAATAAATCCGCTGTCTTATTTATTTTTCTGTCTTGTACTGGTAACCCATAAATTAATAAATCCTTTATTCTGTTGCGGAATAAAAGAAGGTAAGAAATTATTACTATTTATATTAAATGATTATATTATTATTGATTTGATAACTTTTATAATTATTGATAAAAATTACATCCACATTAATATTAGCTGTTTAATCGTGGTGTTTAAATTGGTCTCAATTTGTTTCTAATACATGAACAGTAAAAGTATTTGTATATTTCGAGTACATCAGTGACATCAATTATATATGTACGTAAAACTTACCTGTAAGAATAAATAGGTTGCCGTTTTAAATAAAATAATAATATTGCATTATTATTAGTAACAACAAATAATATTTAAGTCAAGTGTAAATAAAACTTAAATTTTTAAACATCCATTTTACTCAATGTACGAAATAATCCGTCCATTGCGGAATGAGGTCAAGCATTTTACTTTCCTTCCAGCGGTTTTTGAAATTGAAGTCGTGAAAAATTCAAAATTAAACGAAACAAAAGTTGTGTTTATTTAAAAGCGTCCTCAGAATTTTATTGCTATAATTTAAAGACACTAATGGGACAGCGATGGCGGAAACCAAGACGGAGAATCACTAAGTGCTCATTACTTCATTGTGGACTCTTAGGGGACTCAAGTAATTACTTTTTACAGCATTTTCACCCCCAACGCAAAAATAGGGGTGTTATAAGTTTGACGTGTGTGTGTGTATGTCATTCTGTCTGTAGCGTCATAGCTCCCAAACGGATAAACCGATTTGGATGATTCTTATTTTTGTTAGAAAAGTGACTTGATCGAGAAAGTTCTTGTTATGTTTTTAACCCCCGACTCAAAAAGAGGGGTAAGTTTGACGTTTCTTTTGTTATATTGTGCCGTGGAATTATTATTTTTTATGTCAGAGGGAGGCAAACGAGCAGGTCACGAGATGTTAAGTGATCACCGCCGCCCATAGACAACTGCAACGCCCGTGGGGTTACAGAAGCGTTGCCGGCCTGTTTATATTTTTAATGAAATTTCTTGTTATTTTTTTTTTCTGTGGAGGACAAAAATTCTCGAAGTACATACATACATATATATTTATGGGCCGTAAATATGTTTTTGCCAGATTATTTACATAATTATTGAAAGGATAATGTTTATTCACCTTTCGTCTTGAGGCTTTCGAAAAATGGACTAATATTATAAAACTTACTTTTACCCGTGGCTACGTTCGGGTATAATCTGTATGTTGTCCCATATATATTTACCTATTTTCGCCTTTATATTTATAGAAGATATAAAAAATGTAAAATACGAAATGATTATTTATTTAGATTTATGAATTTGTTCAATCAACGATGAGTTTTGTTTACTGACTAATTTTAGTTAATTTTATCTTAAGTGCTCTTACGAATGCTTGTATTTTTTCATATCGTTTAGTTTAACACGTACTTAATATTCATAACAAATTGAAACTTTTCTATTTTTCCCTTTTTATACTTAGAAAAGCCATTTTCCACTTTAGCATTAAGAAGCTTAGACGCAAGCCCACTTAGCGTTTCCTCGCGTCATATTAAAAAGTTAGAGAAAACTGGCAAAGTATGTTTTATCGTTGTTTGTTTACCCGCAAATCGGCAGCTTATAAGCAAAATGGAGTCTTCATCACTATGCAGTATTAAACAAAATCGCTATTTTCTGTCTGTCCTTATATATGCTTAGATTTTTTTTTATTTTTCACCAGCGCGGTCTTAGAAGCGTTGCCGGCGTTTAAAAAAAGGGGAAGTTGGGCCTCTGGCTCTCCCACTTACCGGCTGATAGCCGCCATTCTGGCGTCGATCTTCTGTGGGAGTGTGGTACTGCCCCGGACGAGCCCATTCATGCTGCAGGCTAAAAAAGCGTGCAGCAGGCTCATACCACTACTGATCTTTAAAACTACCCAACGGATTTTGATGCGTTGTTTTTTTTTTTTAATAGCAAACTATCTATTTAAAAAAAAGCTAAATCCGTTTCACATTCACAACGAAGGTTTAATTTTTTGCGAAGCCGGGCGGGTCACTAGTATACTATATGATTTAGTTGTTCTTTTTATTTAATTTAAGATACTAGTTTTTTTTTAAATACAGACGGAAGTATACTTCACCAAGACCATTTAATTTCTATTTTGTCTGCGATATATAAAGAAATATAATTTAATGAAATAAACTTTAAAGTTTATAACTGAACAGGTTATCATAATTTATTTACTTAGATCTAGATCATTACATTACTATATTATGGATTCGTTTATATCGCCATAGTAATATTCTATTAGTTTCTAAGATTCTTGTTTTCGTCTAAACTTGTGGCTTCACTAATGATGCCAAGGTCCTTATGACTAATACATATGTATTTTTAGTAAATGCTTATCTCAGACAAGCGTATTTCTGAAAATTTAAATAAGATACTTTAAATATATGACTCACTTTCTTTATATTATTATAAGGTTCTTTATCAAAATGGCTTTAACTTTCAAAAGTTTTAATGAATAAAAATGAGTTTTTGGGTTATGTAGAAAATTTATTTTGGAAATTACTTATTACAACTACAAATTGCTGTTCTGAAAGTAGTTTTTATTCATCATACTTGACTTTATTACAAAAATGTGGCTAAAAATAAATAGTTTACACAATTTAAGACAAGTCAAAAAAATACAGATTCAGTGCGCAATAAAATAGATTTTTTTCAGTTTTCTCATTAATAAAATAAGCACTATATCATTAATACATACAGGAATGGACGCCTGTCTTAACCTAGTGTCAAAGCTTCAAATATCTACTTGCAAGATAGTGGAACTAAATACAAAAACAAAGTTAGTGAGCAAAGTACCAATAAATTTTGAGGATATTACCGGAGAAAGAAGATTTTCCGACAAAATAGGCGCAGTAAACGTGGCTGTTGTTAATTAAAAAAGTCGGGAGGCTGGGGTCTTTTCCCCTTGTCCCCACTGCAATAATTCCCTTTATGGGTTTAATAGAAACTTTATGATATGCTATTTATTACCTGATAAATAAATATATTAGAGTTAGCTGCAGATTAAATTCAAGACTTTTATAATAAAAAACATCTAAGACGCTGGCCATTTTTCATCACGGCCTGACCGGGATCCCAACCAACGAGGTCGTCAAATGACGAAATGATGTAGTAGTAAGAAATTCTGTCAAGTTTGATTCGAAAATTAATCAACTTATTATACTTACCGTCGAGTGTATACTCATATACGGATACGAATTTCCTATGATTATGCATTGTGACTCATAGATCCATACATATAATAAAACTGTAGAAGAGCGAAATTTGTACATTGGATATTTTTTGAAAATTCTTTGTGGAATATACTTAGTTATCGATACAGATAACGAATTTGCTGTTTTGGAAATTTTTGTCTGTCTGTCTGTCTGTCTGTCTGTCTGTCTGTCTGTCTGTCTGTCTGTCTGTCTGAACGCGCATCACGGAAAATCCACTGGACCGATTTACTTGAAATTTGGTATGCGGGTACCTTATATGTCG
>JADGIL010037051.1:0-15756 GCA_020352625.1 Cactoblastis cactorum
AATCACACAAATTGAGTTAGCCCCAAACTAAGTTCGAGACTTGTATTATGGGATACTAACTCAACGATACTACCTATATTTTATAATAAATACATATATAGATAAACATCCAAGACCCAGGCCAATCAGAAAAAGGTCATTTGCCATCATGACCTGACCGGGGATCGAACCCGGGACCTCCTGAGTATCAGTCAAGTACGTTAACCGTTACACCACGGAGGTCGTCAACACACGTATGATTACTCAAAAATACATGTATAGTTGAACTTACCTCAGTAATCTCTGTTATAAAATCTAGAACATTCAATAACTAATAAAAATTTCCGGAGAAATGAAAATAAAATAAAAAAAATATTCTCAATAATTCATACATTTTTATTTCATTTGAAAAAGCCAAAACATCTTTGAAAGCGATATCAATATAGCTTTAAGTAAATTCGTGTTTCCTAGCAATGACGTACAGGTCGTTCTATCAACGCCCTTTGATAGATGTTTGTCTTTTGATAAAAATGTCTTCAGAATACTGCGTGTATGTTACAGTGCAATAAATTATTTTTTAGAAGACACTTTTTTTTAAATATTGCTTTCTAGCGACTGCCGTCTCGTCTATATGACCGCTTAGCCAACTAAAAACCAATATAAAAAACCAGAACCAGCACTAGTCAAGGGCTGGTTCCAGTTAAGAATGAATCACAAGCAATAAAGCACATTCAGTCATAATAAACCATAGTAACTTATTTTTAAAGAAAGGATGAGAAGTAGGGAGAGCGGATTTTATATATACTTATAGCATAAGGTATTATTGCATTTTTAAGTAATCAGTCAGTTGCGGAGGTTAGACGATTTTCGCTTTGAGTAAAATGTGATAACCTCACCTAGTTTTCAAGGCAAGAGAGAACAGGCATTACTTGGGTTTGCGTGCTCCACCTTAGACCTCATCGTTACTTCCCGTCAGGCAAGATTAAAGTCAAACGCACACGAGATGAATTTTTTTAAATAATCTAGCAAAACGCGTTATTTTTGTGTATGCTTGAAATATTTGAAAAAACCATGTAAACCCTTAAATTTATTTCAAGAATTTGTACAATTCAAATAAACTATTGAAGTCAATAAAATAACAATTAACTTACATATACATATCTAATTTATGAATAATCAAATATAATAAAATATTTAAAAAAAAACTTAATGCTAAATATGTACATTAAAATACTTTTAATATATAAAAAATACTATTTAAAATTTGATATATAAACATTCAGATTCGTATTGTTAATTATACGTACATACTATTTGAATAAAGTGAGTTTTAAAAAAAATACATTTCATTTTAAAAATCAAATTCAGAACTTTTACCGAAGCATAGGTAACAAAACGCTAAACAATAACAATTTGCTCTATTGCTCACTCAATAAACGTCAAATGAGCGAATGGTGCGCCCAACAGGGCCCGGGGCCCGGCCCTCGTCCCTCAGGCCGGATCATCCCTGATCTCCGATATTACCACCGCGGGCTATCCAGGCCCATAAATAAAAAATGCTTATTACAATCTGCAGGGCGGGCCCACATAAATATGTAATGATTTTTTTGTGGGGCGTGCGGATTTGCTCAGATTTCGCTTTGTCGACGATTTGATGAATTCTCAGCTCCTCTGGGGAGATTTATTGTGTATTGTTATGGTAATAGCAATAAAATATTTTACTTTTTTTGTGATATTCACCTACATATTTCATAAAAGACAATTTGCTACGTACATATTTATTGCAAGTGTACGACGAGCTCACGTATTGTTTCGCTAATCGATTAAAATTTAAGAGCTAACTTAATAGTATACTTATGGAGGTGGGATCTGGTGGTGAACCTGCTGCATGCTTTTTTAGCCCGCAGCATAAATGGGCCGGCTCGTCCGGGGCAGTACCACGCTCCCACAGAAAACCGACGCCCGAATTGCGGCTATGAGCCGCCATGCTCCGTCCGGTGAGTGGGAGAGCCGGAGGCCCAACTTCTCCGCCCTCCCTATTTGGGGAAGGTGGAGGCTTTTTTAAAAGCCGGAAACGCTTCTGTGACTCCGCGAGTGTTTCAGTTGTTAATGGGCGGCGGTGATCACTTAACATCACATGCCGCCTCATTTGCCTCCCTCTTACATAAAAAAAATTATCTTTTGGATATAAAAATTTTGCATCATAATTGTAGGAAGCAAAAAAATAAACTAGCATGTAAACATTCTTTACCGTCTTTCTTTCTTTATCTATAAATATTCTTTACCGTCGTCTTTTATCATTTTGATAAAAATCAACTAAAACAATTCGAATATTTTTTACAACAATAATATTAAAACGTGCAATTAATTATATACCTCACCTACAAAACCGGGTTGCAGAATACATATTCAGAACTGCATTATATTGATACTTTCTAGTATTTTTTAAATTGCATTGCTAAGTTGTATAAGTACACAATTAAGCAATTTATATAATAACCTGTACGGGACAATAATCATAATAAGTATTTGATCATATCTCTATGTCTTTGAGCTGTAGGAGTTGTATAAGAATAAGTAATGTTAAAATCTTGTTAGCTTAATTAAGAAATATGTACCTATCTAATTACTAATCGTATAAATGTAAGTAATTACAGCGCAAAAAAGTGTGAGATTTTTGCGGTCCGATAACAGTTATTACAATACAATTGTATTTCTTATCTTATTAAAAATGTGATTAAAAAAATACGTACCGATAAATAATCTATGGTCAATTCTTTTCCAAAGCACAGATTGCGCTGAGCTCTCTTGCCAACAAGCACTGCATCTGCTCACGATATGTTTACTTTGATCGTCTACTCTGGCAAACAGTACGCGCGAGATTTTCAGTTTTAGCCTATTATATAGTCATTTAATTGTATTCTGTGAAATAGAAATAGATTTAGATGATATTTTGAGATTTTATGTGATGATGAAATATGATTGTAAAAAAATCTTAAGCGCCTAGAACATAATTTGACGATTTGAAAATATATTGTTTGCTTATGTTACTGTCATTTTATATAGATAGAATTCAAATCTGTAGGAAATGTAAAAAAAAAATTAGGATTGCCTAAATTACAAGCGACAATAATCGTAATAGTGTAAAGTACTTATTTTGAAAAAGTTACAATCCACGATTCATCTAAAGTCCCTTTCCTCGTACTATAAGAAACAACATGGTACTCTTTAAGTAATTTAGAAAATAGCAATACAATAGTATTATTATGCTAGCGAAGCATGGTTACAATATACCACTTGCAATCCGTGTTTTATGCTGTTGTGCATAGGTACAGAAAACGTATTACATATTTAAATTTGGGGTATAACATAATAATTTAAATGCATGTGGACATACTATATGCATGGTAATCGATGATGTTAATACTTACACCACTCTTACATAACACTCTGAATGAAAGAAGGAGAAAAAAATCGCGAACATTTAAACCATGCTTTTTCCTACTTTTTTGTTGTTTATTACCTTCCTTTGATTAACAATAAAGTTCTTTGGTTGAAACCTAAGCATTAGTTGACATTAGTCACTGTCACATTTTCCCGCGCTAAGATGGCGGCGGTCACGTGACCACGATGCGTTTTTAATTGCAATCATTCCGTGTTTTATGCTGTTTGCGTACTTTCCTGTGTTTGCTCGCACGGCCTTTATTTATAGCCGAAGGGAGGTTCGGTATTAATTCGCCCTCGATTGCTTACGGAGAATTTACAGGCATAGTATGTATAAAAACATTTTACTTGTAACCAATTTTTCGTTAAGTTCGGTAAATCTCCAAAGATATTGTTTGTGATAAATTTAAAGATATCATTGTACTTAATGTAGGTAAGTATAATACGAAACAATTAAAAAATCTTTCTACAACAAACATCTTAGGAGCTGTTTATTGTAGAAAGATGATTTTTCTTATATCTAGTATACTTTAATAGGGGGAAAATGGAAGGATTGTTTTTTTTTTCAGGAATATCTTCCAAAAATCAGCAGTCTTGGTATAATTCAAAGATAAGTATCATCAAATGGAATCATCTACTCATGAAATGGAAAACAGTCAGGAAAAGTCGTTAGCATAATCTACATACATAAAAATGCATACTAAGCAAGATGATATGTATGTACAGATACTAAAGATATAATTCTCAGGCAATAGCGGTCTCAAGTTTACACAAGCGTTACATACACACTCACACAGCTACTTAATCTACTTAGCACTAACTTTGCAAGTGTTAGGATTGTTTGCGCAACGGAGATCCTTTTACATAAATTGTGGATTCCTGTCGAGACTTAGCGAGTTTGAATTAATTTTATACTAGCTGTGCGCCGGGGTTTTGCTGCCGAAGAAATTTCGGGATTAAAAGTACCATATGTGCTCCAGGTACCTAATAAGCTAACAATTTACCAAATTTCAACGAAATTGGTCCAGTATATCTTAATTATTATTAATATCCCTTACGGAGAAACAAGACCCTATGTCACGAGCGTACCTATAAAGGCACACATAACTGTGTGGTGGGCTTATTGGTGGAATAATGATTCAGATATATGTAAGTAAATAAATATATAGGGACAAATCACACAGATTGATTAGCCTCAAAATAAGTTCAAGGCTTGTTTTATGGGATACTAACTCAACGATATATATTTAAAAAAATACACATGTAGATAAACATCCAAAACCCAGGCCAATCAGAAAAAGGTAACTATCCCTCATAACCTGACCGGGGATCGAACACGGGACCTCCTGATTAGCGGTCAGGATCGTTAACCGTTACATCACGGTGGTCGTCAGCATAGTGACAAATTGATTTGTTGCTATCCCATCGCCTGTGATAAAAATCCCCAGCTATCTGTGCACTAAATATGTAAATTATAAATTTATTATTTCTAGTTACAGAAACTTTAAAGTATTAAAGTATATGCTTAATGGCATTTACAAAAAAAATTAAATATTTTTAACCCCCGACGCAAAAAGAGGGGTGTTATAAGTTTGACGTGTCTGTCTGTCTGTCTGTGGCATCATAACTCCCGAACGCATGCAGTGATTTCAATTTAGTTTTTGGTATTAAAGGTGACTTATGTGCGAGTGTTCTTAGACATGTTTGATGAAAATCGGTTGAGCCGTTTAAAAGTTGTGGGGAGTGAAAGTGGGGAGAATTAAAAGGAAATTACTAAGTTCTTGTGTCGGGGGTTTTTTTAATTGTTAATTTAATTTTTATTATATACTGAGAATATTTACAACAAAATCTCTGCAGCTACTGTTGCAGTCGAGATAATTTATCTAAGTATAAGTATTAAGTACCTATGTTTAATCTAATATTTCTGATTTCCAAGCTGGGTTCTGAAATCATCCTCTCACAATCTTCACTTTATACATAAATGTCCATATGTTCGCTTCCCTAGAATTGAGAGTGAAAAATTCTAGAGAGAAAATAAACAAATATTATCTAAGGTTTCGTACCCAAAGAGTATAACGGGAAGACAGTTCAAAATATTAGGTATAGATGATGGTATTTCTGTTGCCATTTTAACAACAAATACTAAAAACAAAATAAAATAAATAATAAAGGGGGACTCTCATACAACAAATATGATTTTTTTGCCGTGTTTAATAGATCATGGTACGAAACCCTTCATCCGTTAGTGCGACTTACATTTGGCCGGTTTTTTAAATAAATATTTTTATTTCTTTAGATGTACATATATAAGTACTATAATGTTATATTAACCTTATCATCATCATTAAAATTAAGAAAGAGGCTCTCGAGGAAATCTTTCCAAATTTTTTTAATATTATGATCACAATCATAACTTGTCTTTTTTATTCAATTTTGACTTGTAAACCTTTACAAAAATATTGTCAAGCCTTTCCGGCATAATAGGGACCAAAAGTGCTCGAGTTTCTTTCGGCTTTTCTTCTCAGCAGTGGTCGTTCCGAAATGCTAGTAGTCTGTAGCTTGATTAAAATTTGAATGTTTATTAATTAATGACGTAAAAAGTGCCTATGAAGACCTAATTTCTGAAGAAATATTTTGATTGTCAGTCAAAATATTTTTATTTAAATAGACTAGAATCTTGCTCTTTTGAATCGTCAATATTCATTTCAGTTAATTGCGTAAAGATTGACGCATATATCATTAAAACGTGGATTAACGTCAACAATTCACTTAAAAATAATTTTACCATCACTTCAAAAGCGCTTGTTCAGTTCTCCATTGCCAACTGTTAACTTTATGCGTAATATACATATATTAATACCCACTATTTTAGAACAAAGTGAAGATTAAAAAGTTTCAATCACTTTCAACTTTTGGAAGCAATTCATCTTTTTCCTATCACTCGGCCTGGTGCCCGCGATAAACGCTCCGGTTGGTCCTAAGCAAATACCGACGCATCTGCCTCTACTCCCCTAGCAATGTAGTTTCATTTGATATGTTTGACGAAAAAATTGATGATGTACATTTGATGTTCGTATCGGGTTTAACTCACATTTTTTTTCTAACAGTTTTTGAAACTTGAATGAACCGGCGATGTTATGCCGCCATTTGCTAGCTTCGATTTTCTTCAAGACTAAGTAACTATTAAGTCTTGAAGAAAATACTAGCATCAGCGCGCGGATACACTCGCGTCAAATTGTGGGAGGAAAAGAAAGAAACAAAAATTAGCCTATGAGACTAAAAGTACCTACTCTCCAGTCCTTCCATTGCTTCGTTTTGACTGAAAGACGGACAAACAAACTAACATACTTTTGTATGGAAGTATGGATTATTTTTTATTCAAACTACTACAAAATAAAAACCGGATCTAAATAAATAAAATTATAGCCTAAAGGTACCTCAAATACTTACCTGTATTGCATTGAGCATCACCATGCATCTTTAATTTTAAATTATAATGAGCTGGGATTAAGTAAGTACTGTTAATTTGATGTACTTACAGATACTGTATCACATCTTTATTTCTGACAGGGTAGACAGAGCTAAGGCTCTTGAGACTCGGACTTATTAGGCAATTGGTGTAATGAAGATTCAGACATAGATTGATAGTCCAACTTTTTTGAGAAAAATCCCTCCATGTACGATTGCCTTACGAATTTCAAGTCCAACAATATGTGAACGTGAAACCAGATACTCGTCTCCACCCCACGCCCGTTGCGTTTAGTTTGGCCAATCCGAGGATTATCTTTCTTGCTCCGGCGGGTACGTACTAATGGCGGGAAATCTGACAAGATGGCCGCCAGCCCGTTTAAGATATTACTTTCATGGATACACTTAGATGCACTTTAATTAGCTTGAATGAACAGACAATGCTATAGATTACAATTGTATATAAATACGGCTAGACAATGTATAACGCATATAATATTGAGAAATGTTTGGAGCTCTATGTAGAGATTTTAGTATCGATGCATTTTAGTAAATGGTGTGTGCAAGATTTTTTCTATATGTTGACTTAAATAAAGCATTTACTTATAGTTATTGTTACTGTTAGATTGGCAATAAAATTTCAATTTTCTCATCTCGCTGTGCTCATTGTTAATTAATATGCTCATATCTTAGTTCCCAAGCATATGACGGTCCAGTAATTTAGGTATAATACGATTACATATATACAGAAACATGTTGCATTTGTAAATAAATACTATAGGAGAAATGTGAACATAAACTTTATTCTTATAGTATTAACGAAAATTAAAAAAATTATTATGTATATCTACTCAGTACATGTATAAGTACTGAAAACTAAGAAACCTACACATATGTACTTTCATAATTATTATGTTAGCGTAGAGTAGCGCCATCTATTGTCGGGCGGAAGTATTATTGGAGCACACTCGCGTAAACCAACTTACCAACAATACTTCGCCCACTTTTAATATTGACTCATTAAAGTCATTAATTATATTGAAAGGCTTTCCATTCCAATAGTAAGCTCATGACAGAGTAATGGGCCGAAAAAGTTGTGCACACACTCGCCGCAGCTCTTGTCCACAAATTTATTTGCGGAAGCAATTTTGCGAAATGCCACAATTTATTTAAAAATTACGCCCTTGTTTGTGTGGTAAATATTGACGTGTTTGGTTTATGATAATAATGGCAACACCGGGCGCAGGTACGCGGGCTAGTGACAGCATTATTTACCCGTACACATATTATTTAATATTTACCGTCACAATGTAAAGTTGACAATATAATATTTGTTAAGTATGCTCTTCTTTTGAAAGTTTATGTTTACACTTACATGTGGTTTTAATCAAAGGTAAATTTGACGATTAAATAGAAATAGGCAGCGATTAATTCGTTTAGATTCTAAATATGTATAGCGATGATATTAATTATTAGATAATGATTTATTTGCTATATCTTGATGTACTTAGCTATAATGATAAATTAGACTACTAAGTTTAGCTCTAGGTAATATTATAATTAATCTGTTGTGCAAATTAATACTTAGTCGCATTGTTTTAACTACGAAAGCAAGTGTAACATAAACAGATGAGCTCATTACAAATAGTATTATCATGAGTCAGCATAACCATATATAACATTATATGTAAGGTCCATTATATTATTGTGTTAAATAAAAGATCGTGAGAGGCTGAAGTCTAAACTAAGCAGATGCTTGTAATTAAGTACTTAAATATCTTAGAATCATCAGCCTCTTTCTACCCGAAATATATAACAGACTATTTACTCTACCTTATAAAATATAAGTAACTAATAATGTTATAAGTATACCTACTTACCTAAAATAGTTATCGCATCACGTATTAACGGGTGGGCTAATTTTATTTTGTTGTGATAATTATAAAGATAACGAAACGTATGTCGGGTTAGTTAATATTAAAAAATTAAATATACCTAAAAGTATATTTTCATCAACAACTGTTATTTTCATAAGAGGTATCTCTTGGCACAGGCATTAATATGCTTGAACAGAGGCATCAATCAACCGATAGATTTATGTTAACATTACATTGAAATAAAGACTTAAAAAAATAATAGCCCGGCATTCGTTTAATAACTATTGAGAAACTCATATTACTACATCCAAAGAGTAACTAATTATGATTCAAACTTAAAATGATGCATGACATGAAAAAGGTAATAGTGTTTAAAAATCAGCGTGCAAACTGCTGAGATGGTTGAGTGCACGATGAAAACATCTCTTTGCTATTTTTGCATTGCAATTGTAATTCAATGATCGTACTACGCTCGCATTATAAATACAAATTAAGTGAATTAATATAATCAACAGATTAACGACCAGAGAGGCGGCGCCAAACAAAGTCCTCGATCGAACAAGTCTAACTGCAAACAATATCCATTGTATTTGTACTGAAACAACAAATTTGTAGCCAGCTTTAAATGCAAGCCTAACACGACACACACTCGTCTTGTGTACAGAGACAATATCAGTCTAAGTCTACCACGATCTTAAGCAACGCTACAAAATGAATCTCCACCAGCAACTGATACGGCCCAGTTCAAACAGTCCGCGCCATTTTGTTTTGACAAGCGGCTATCTACAACTTTAACCACAGGAAATTCAACTTTATTACTATCGCTTTAGATGCTAGTGAATACAAAAGTCGGATGGTGTCGAGAAACATCGGAAATTAGGGAGGACCAGACACGATTCTGTTTGCCGTCTAACGTGGTCCCAGGACGAAGCGCCAAATATTTGACGTGTCAATTTTGCGAATGTTGACAGAAAATTGTGGTTAATATTCTCAACCGGAACAGGATAGCTGCGTGCGCGGCCAACCTTTAATTAAATGGCAGAAATAGTCCAAATTGTTAATTTATCAAGTCGGGACTTGGGAGATGTTAGATATTCAATTATGAACGCCGATCCTCTAACGGCGAGATAAGAACGACTCGCTTTGTAAATAGAGTTTCGAGAGAAGTTCATTTTATTACAATGGGTGAAAATTAAAAGTCTTTGACAAATTTTATTCGATCTCAAGTCTGTTTGAGGTAAGAATATAGGTAATATGTACCATCTAGACAAATATTTAGATTAAACCTAAGTAGCCATTGTATTTTATAAGGTGATCTGACTTTTGATATTTATGTTAGTCGGTACCTAACTAAAAAATTGAAAAAAAAATTCTAACACATAATTGTAGATATAATAAAATTTCGTAGTGGTATGAGCCTGCTGCATGTTTTTTAACCTGCAGCATGAATGGGCCGGCTCGTCCGGGGCAGTACTACACTCCCACAGAAGATCGGCGCCTGAATGGCCGCTATCAGCCCGGTGAGCCGGAAACCCGGAGGCCCATCTTCCCCGCCCTCCCCATTTGGACAAGGTGGGGGCTTTCTAAAGGCCAGCAACGCTTCTGTGACCCCGCGGGCCGCGGGAGTTGCAGTTGTCTATGGGCGGCGGTGATCACTTAACATCACGTGACCCGCCTGCTCGTTTGCCTCCCTCTTACATAAATAAAATTATCTGGAATAAACATCACTTGTTTAAATAGGTCTAGGAATTTTTCACGAAAAGACTGCCTTGACGCATATGATTAATATTTTTTCTTCAAAACTCAATATGTATAAACGTACAAACAAAATACTTCTAGCATTATAAGATACTAATAAAATAATCAATTATATTAAATAAATAAATGTAACCTACAAACTAGCAGTTAATAAGTACTTATTTATCAAAGGTTAAATCTAAAATGGTCGATAACTCTTTAGACAGAACAATATCAAACAACAAATCGATTGCAAAGACAAAACATCGTTACAGCTTGTTAGCGCATATTGCTCGATACCGCGCCGCTATTTATTTTCAAGTGGCAACACCTAAGTGTCTATAAACAAAAAAACACTTCGACGGTTGTTTTCATAGACAACAATGTGTCTCAAACTCTTCGTACTGCTAAAGTGCGATGTGGAGTAGGTACTTACTTTTCGCGACTAGGTAGCCGAGTTGGGGTTGCAAGTTCAGTATTTTCATTGTATGCTTTTAATTTTGAGTGTGCCAACTACCAAGCTCGCTCTCGTGGGACGAATGTTTGCAAGGGTAATATTTGCGCCCGCTGTATAATTCAGTGGCCGCCATATTTGCCAAAGAGCAATCGTTTTAATATCCTCAGCCATCACATTAGGGAAGGTTATTAGACGGATTCGTTTTTTAAATTCTCCTCGTTTCCGGAATTAATTTTGAACGCTTTCGTTTGTTTGATAATGGCTTTCAATTTTATGTAATGTAAATTCCAAATACATATTTAATCTTATTTGCTTATTGTTTGTAATTAAAGTATCAATTACATAACGATAAGTACCTAGAGTACTTAACTTTATCTATCACTTAACATAGGCACATCCAAAGGATCCTGCATATTTTTGATACATAAAATTGACGCTAATCACAGATAATTATATAGGAATCTAGAAAAAAATCATGTTATTTATACAGAGCTATTTGTAATACAAATAGGTATGTTAAATGTTATTAACTCTATGTGAATTACAAAAATACGCGAATGTCGCGTCGTTCTTTCGCTTTACAGTGTAACATAGACTTACAAATGACACAAGCGACAATAAAAACTTGAAAAATCGTTTTTAATTAATAAATTAAATTTTGTCTCAAATCAGAAAACAAAAGTTGTTGTTTATATTGTTAACAATCTGTTATCTTCAGCGAAGTTGTTCAATTATTGGAAATAATTATTACCTATGTATAAACTAATATTATAAAGACGTAAGAGTTTGTGAGTTTGTATGTTTGAGGCGAGTAATATCCATATTAAATATGACACTAGTTCAAAGGCAGTTATAAATTTTAATGGGACGCAAGAAAAACATACAATGAAATCATTCTAAAATAACTTGATATACATACATATAACGCCATCTATTGGCGAATAGCTCTATTACAACGCAACAACTACCTACTTTCTTTTTAAAGCATAGCTAATATATATAGATGCTTTAAAGCAATCTCGTTTGACACATTATGATGTAGGTGTATCACATTATTAAAATAGATGGCATTTTGTGAAGATTCTTTGTATAAAAGCTTACGGTTTACCTTCGATCAACATTATCTAATACGTCGATACGGTCTACGAAACCATTACGATAATTGAATAGTTGCATTTTCGTCAAAACCAGGATAAAAATGAAAGAACGGACATTAAAATATAAATTATTTATTTAAATTTAAATCATTACATATTTCTCATACATACCACAGGTAACGAATCCAATCCTGGGATCCCGGACCTATCTATTGTTACAGGAAAATAAAAATTTATCTGCGACTCCCGGGATTTTTTTACTTAAGAAAGATGTTCAGTTTTCAACACGAAAAAGTGATAATGGTCTTCAATAAACGTTTAACTTTACATAACTTCTTGATGACATTATTGGAGACGGGTAATGGAAAGTTTGTTGTAATGATTGTTTCGGTTCATATAAATGGTGTTGTAATGAAATCGCATATTCTTTTTTTATTATCTATTTTTATTTTGGGCGATCGACGATTTGCCCATATAAAACACGCACAAAGTATGGAAATCCTTTCGTATCGACGCGGCGCACGCGTCCCGGCGGCGAAACGCGGTCAATCTTGAAAATAAACATAAACCCTGAATGTACAGAATCTACCTACTGAAATAGTTATACTGTGATAAAGTGGGGAGTTCTCGCATGAACAAGTTGGATATACTGTAATAAAGCGGAAGTTTCCGCGTGAACAAGTTATATTATGTTTGTTGATTTTTCATTCACTTGCATCCGTCGTACGTACGGAGCTGTACGCCCCTTACGGCTGCGTACGAAGCTGTACAGGCCCTTACTGCTCCGTAAGCGGTGAATCGGCATAATGCGTACAAGTGTGCTCCTTTTCAATCGACAAAATGCGAAAGGCCGTCGATCAGCGTGGCCCGACCGTTATACAGGTTTCCTTCAGCGCCTAAAAGTTAACTCTTTAAATATATAAATTAATTTCGGTTCTTCTCATATTAATCTAGACAGCGTCTGGGATTTTTGAAGGAAAGCCCCGAAATCCTTATGAATCATAAAATATGGGACAGGATTGGATCCTCTAACCACAAGACACACACATACATGCAACCCATATTAGTACCCGTACGAAATTGTTAATATTCATAATATTTAAAAAACAAATGTTAAATCAAAACATGTTATGCTATAATTATAAACTGGGTCAATGAGAAAGTAAAAAGCACTTAATACGTAAAAATACAAAGTTCGGTTATAATTTGCACTCACTCCCTTTATGATGATAATATCATGGTGTTTCTTTACAGATACAGTGTCACGACTTTACCCCTTAAGAGGTAGACAGAGTCAAGTCAAAGAATGAGAATTGAAAGCCACGCTTTTAGACTTATTGATGAAATGGACATATTGGAGATTCAAATATAGTGACAGGTCACTTATGTAAAGAATCTGCTGTTCGAAGCCCTCGCCTTTGATTGACTTTTACAAGCTGAGCGGGAAGAGAAGCGGCTGGTACTTAGGTTTTTCTTCTGTCCTCAAACCAGCATGGAATTAATGTAGTAAAATAATTTTAGTATTTTTTTTCTTAACATAATAGTTTTATCTTTTAACAATAAGTTATTCTGTGATATAAAAAAAATTAAATAAAATAAATGTTCATATATTTAACAAAATAAAATTAAACATAGAATGTGCATGTTGATGAATAATTTAAACTGGTGATGATCAAGATTATTTGTTAACGGTGTTATCGCAATTAAATTCGTAATTATCTCAATATATCTAAATAAGAAATACAATGACGAAAATAAAAATATGCTTGTAATAACAAACTCTTATGTTTAATTTTTCATTGTAATTATTTTAATATTTAGCCTTTCTTGTAAATTACGTGTTTATTTGATTTTTTTAAATACAGTATTATCATTAATCTGAGTTGTTAAAATGTAGAGTGACGAAATGAAACCTACACCAGATTTCAGACACACAGACGAATATTTCAAAAATATATTTTTGCTTTTTATTTGAAATATAAAGACTCATCACATTGTTTTCTCTTAATAACTTCTACGTACAGACTATAGTACAGTTATATTTTTACATGGAGAGATTAAATTATAGACATGTGCACTTAAAATTCAATATCAACTTAAGATTATTTTAGTGAACTTAAATTATACACATAATTATATGTAGTCATAAAATGCATACAGTTACATTGTCGATTGCCAAACCTGTTATGTGCATTTTAAGAACTTTAAAGAGCAGCAAAAAACGAACGTGTTCCATTTAGATTTTTCACATGACAGTGTTTGCATTCGACGTGCCTATAAAAATCAATGCCATCAAGCGAAAAAAATTAAAATCTAAAAAGGCACATAAAAATCAAAAACATGCACTTAACAGGTCTGGCAAGCGCGCCAACGATGTTAAAATCTAAAAAATAATAATAATAAATCTCTTAAATCTTATGCCTATTCGCCAAAAATGCAATTGTCATGGTATGTTAATAGATCAGTTTTACACAAAATGGCAAATTCAAACCGAAATCTCTTACTTAATTAAAAAAACAACATGATGACATTACTATAACCTTAAATCATATAATTATTTGTAAAATAAGTTTTCTAAGATAACTAACTTAAGATAATGCTTAGTGTAATAACTATATTAATTAAAAAATACATATAAATTAATGTTATTCAAATGATTTAGATTTCTGTTTGCCTTATAGATATACTATTAGATTTGTCGTCCAAATCACGAGTTTTTTGCCACGATTATTACAAAAATGGTTGCTGCGGAAACTTCAGAAGCAAATTAAATTATTTCATATACATATAATGAAATATTTAACAATAAAGTTTGAATTAATAAACTATCAATTATTGCCAAATGAGAATCTTTCGTTGTATCTTATACAAACATTCATAATTTAAAAACTGCTATTTTCTCTATATATTTTCAATCGGCGTAGAGTCGGCGCGTATTTACACTCGGATGCAATCATAAATAATATACAAGCAATGAATTAAATAAATATATAGGAACAAATAACACGGACTGAATTAACCCCAACGTAAGTTTGAGACTTGTGTTATAGGCTACTAACTCAATGATACTACATTTTATAAGATACGTACTTCATATAAACATCCAAGACCCAGGTTTATCAGAAAAAGAAGATTTTCCATCATGACCTGACCAGGTTTTGAACACGGGATGTCTTGTTTAACAGGCACGGACTTAGCCAATGCTCCAACAAGGCTATCAATGCAATTGTGAAGTTTAATAGTAAAATGCGTGCAGACTCCACTTGCTAAGGGAATCATATATTACCGTGTACCATTAATAATGTGTGGTGATTAATCTTAGTTGATTTTGTAATAAATTGTTAAAATAGCACTAGCATAGTTGTTATGCCAGAAAAGCTCTAAATACTTATATAATATAGTTTTATAAGACACGGAGAGAACGATTTTGTCACTCAATAATCAATGGGACTTCTTCTATGTCTTTGCACATTGAGTTGAAGCCGGCTGCCCACTCATCTAAGGCTTTTTTCTGAAATTAAACAAAAATATAATCAATTTAGCCTTTTGTTAATAGAACAGAGAGTTAGCACCCTTCAATCATTTTGATTTAAATCGTAAAGTAAATTAAATCATTTTTTCAATAAATTTCAATAATTTGATCAAACATGTTTTTTTTTCACATAAAATCAGACAATTACAGTGTTATTACAAAAAC